>JABUQX010030770.1:5000-25000 GCA_015478945.1 Trachelipus rathkii
TATATATTTTTTTCTATATATATATATATATATATATATATATATATATATATATATATATATATATATATATATATTGATTTATTTATTTAATTCTATTTTTGCACATTTAAATTTTGCATTATTATACAAGTTTATATTTTTGCCTATTGTTCACGACTTGCATAATATAAAACCTCTCCTGAATTTCAGAAATGAATAGAAAGTGCAGAAATGATCCTGACCGTTTTTGTTTCATTTGTGGGAAAGTCACTTTTCCCGAACAGAAGATGAATATAACAACCTTTGTTAAAAAAAAAAGCTACTTTGCTTACTTTGGAGTAAAACTTGGAGATCAGGATAAAACCTTTGCTCCTCATGTCTGCTGCAAAACTTGTTGTTGAAGATTTAAGGAGTTGGAGCAAGGGAAAACAAGTCTCTCTCCTTTGGTGTTCCAGTGGTGTGGAGGGAAGGCAAAGATCATGTTAGTAACTGTTACTTCTGCATGAAGAATTTAGCAGGTATGACATGTTATGAATAAGTTTTGTTTTATTGAATTAAAAATGTAATATATACATTTGGTAGTAGAAATTACATGTATGTTTTTGTTTGCTTTTAGGAATAAATCTAAAGAACAAGCAACACGTGAAATATCCTGAAGTTCCATCTGCCATAAAACCGGTACCTCATGGTCCAGGAATTCCAATTCCCAATCATACAAACAGACTCCGAGGACGAATTACAGGATGTTGCTATCGATGATGATGCTGATGGTTCCCCTATGTATAAAGCCACTTCTGAGATGAGTCAACCTAAGCCTTTAAGGCAATCAGAACTTAACAATTTGACTAGGGATTTGGGATTGTCCAAAGAATCTGCTCAATTGCTTGGGTCACGGCTTCGCGAACACAATTTGTTAAGTTCAGAAACAACATTTTATTGGTACCGCCATCGTGAAAGGGAGTTTCGTAAATATTTCACTGCTGACCAATCCAAATCTCTTACTTATTGCAATGATGTGAAAGGTCTCATTAACGAATTGGGTGTGAAGTATGTTCCTGTAGAATGGCGACTGTTCATAGACAGTTCCACCAAAAGTTTAAAAGCAGTACTTCTTAACAATGGTAACAATAATGGCATCTGTTCCTGTTGGTTTTTCAGTGATGCTTACTGAAACATACGACAACCTGAAGCATCTGATTCAGGTTTTAAACTATGAAACACACAATTGGAAGATATGTGGAGACATGAAGGTAAGAATATATATATATTTCAGAAAATTTGTATCTTTATTCATTTGAGAAAGAAAGAGGGATCTTTAATGTTCAATACAAAGTAAATTAATTTAATATATATTTTTTTTAGGTAATATCTATTTTGCTGAGTCAACAAGTGGGTTACACTAAATATCCATGTTTCTTGTGTCTTTGGGACAGTCGAGCAAGTAAGGAACACTACACACGACGCCAATGGCCGATCAGAAATGAACTTGAACCAGGTCATCACAATGTTTTGTTTTACCCTCTAATCGAACCTAAAAATGTTTTACTTCCACCTCTACATATAAAGCTTGGAATTATGAAGAATTTCGTCCGAGCACTAAACAAAGATGGCGATGTAATCTGTTACCTGAAAAATGCATTTCCAAAACCAAGTGACGGTAAAATAAAATCAGGGATCCTTTAAAGAAGGGCTTGGCTCTCTTTCAGATCTGTCGTGACATGGTGAACAAAGAAAGAAGGTCTTGGCTCTCTTTCTGATCTGTCGTGACAAATTTTCTTGGAAATCGCCGAAGTACAGATTACGAACATGTAGTAGACGAACTGCTGCAGAACTTTCAAGCATTAGGCGCAAACATGTCAATTAAAATGCATTTTCTTAGTTCCCATTTAGACTACTTTCCAGACAACTGCGGAGATTACAGTGAGGAACAAGGTGAGCGGTTCCATCAGGATATAAAAGTGATGGAGGAAAGATATCAGGGCCGCTTGGATGTGAATATGCCAGCAGACTACTGTTGGTGATTAAAAAGAGATGATCATGATCATCTTCCTCATAGACAACATAAAAGAAAGGCTATAAGAAAATCATTTACTCCTCAATAAGTACCTAATGGGTTGCTTTGTAGTAAATGTCAAATCATCATATTTTTGTATTTAGATGTAATTGTGGATGTAAAGTTTTTTTATTGTTGCACCCAATTTTACGTCTAGCATATATATATATATATATATATATATATATATATCTACCTATATATATATATATATACTATATATATATATATATATATATATAACATAGCCTTATATGCCTTGGTGTCTTGGACGTTGAAGGATATGCTGACTGACCTAAAGCTCGATTTACTAACTACCAACATATATATATATATATATACTCATATATAATATATAACTTATATATATATATATATATATATATATATAACTATACTTCTAGCTATATATAACTGCTATATATATATATATATGTTAGTGTTACCCAGAGGGTTGTCACCCCCGATTTTATGAAAATCACTGGGATATATAAAAAAATAATAATGAATAATAGTGAAAACGAAAATTGTCGCTCTCTTTAGGAAAAAAAGTTACAGCCTCTCAAAGTTGTTAAAAATCCCATAGACTTTTCATATTGATCCATCCAGGTTAGGTCTCATTTCAGGCCCTCTAAGTCAGGTTATGATAAGTAAGTTTGTTAGGTATAAACAGAGAAAATCTATGTAGGAATTAACAAATCTTATCATAACCTGGACTAAAAACAAACACGAGGCCCACTAATTTTTATTATAAGAAAGTCCATAAAATTTTTAACTTTCAGAGCCTTAACTTTTTCCTAAAGCCTCGTTTGGAGTTTATAAAAATAGTCTAATGATTTTTTTTTTTTTTTTTTTTTTTAATAACAAATCCTATGGTTTTTACAACTTTGAGAGGCTGCAACTTTTTAAGAGAGCGACGATTTTCGTTTTCACTATTCTTCATTATTATTTTTTTAGAGTATATCCTGTGATTTTCATAAAAATCGGGGGTGACAACCATCTGGGTAACAATTACCATATATATATATATTGGGCCAAAAATTTCACTTTTTTGAAAACAACGAAAACTGATATTTCTTATCTGAAATTGTAATTATTTTAACAATAAACTATATCCATATGGCTTTTACTTTAACCATGTTTTCATTTGTAGTTGTTTGAGGCATATTTAATAGAATTTATTAATAAAAATACAGTTTATACTATGAGCTAATGATTGGAATCTGATTTTCAAAATTTTCGGGTCGGTATCCATAATAAAAGTAGTCACAGAAAAAAAACTAGAGCTGATGGGATAAAATGACTTACATTTTCGGATTTAGCGTGTTTGAGTTAATAAAAATCAGTTAACAAAACCCAAACCGGCTAAAAAAAGTTTTCAAACGCAGGCCAGTGTTAAATCAAGAAGAAAAAATACCGGTTATATCAGGTATATGTTCCACAACAGGGGCATCCAGAGGAGGAGAAGGAGAGATTGATGGATTTGGTGGAGGAGAGTGTGGAGGGTGGAGGAGAAGACAACATGCTGCATCTACTGATGGGTGATTGTAATGCCAGAGTGGGAAAGAGAAGAAATAAGGTGGAGAGGAAATTGGGTCCACATGAAGAAAACGTGAGAAACGCAGATGGAGAGAGGCTCATAGATTTATGTATGAGAAGGAATTTAAAAATTATGAATAGATTTTTCAAACTCAGGGAATCTCATAAGATCACGAAAGTTTCGACCAAAAATCCTTTATAGATTAATTATTTCATAGTGTCAGATTACAGAACAGTGGAGGATGTTAAAGTGCTTCCTGGAGTCAGTTTTGGCTCCGATCATAGATTGGTGGTTGCCAGACCGAGAGTACAGGAAACAAAGTTGGAGAAAAAAGGAAAGTAATTAAAGTTGAAACCCTAAAAGAGGAAGGGAAGAGAGAGGAATATGTGGAGGAAATAAAGGAAAAGTTGGCGAATGTGGAGGAAATAAATATGAATTAGCAAGAAATTATTAGTGAAACCGCGGAAAAAACGTTGGGAGTGAGGTGGAATGGAGGAACGAGGAAGAAACACACTTTATAGTGGAATGAAGATGTGGCGGAAAGGATGGCAGAATAATTGGGAGAGGATGCAGAGGGAGGAAAGAAGAAGATTTTCAAGTTAGCAAAAACGTATAAAAAATCAAGAAAGAGGAGGTACTTAAATCACAGGAAGAGGTAAATGAGAGGTGGACTGAATATTTTGGAAAACTCCTAAATGTAGAAGAAGGGAGGAATATGGAAGAGGAGCAATATGGGGTAAATCCGATAACGATGGGAGAATATGAGGAGGCTTTGTCAAAAATGAAGAAAGGAAAAGCGCCGGCCATGTTTATGCTGAGTTTGTTTATTTGTTACAGAACTATTGCATTCCCGACAGATCAGTTGTGTAGAGGAGGAAGTGTTGTGAAAGGTGAACAGTGTTTGTGGATCCACTGATCACATCTTCTGCACTGGATTTTATTTCTTGTCACTATTTTGTTGCAAATGGGGCACAATTAGATTTCCGGTTCCGGGTTTTCTTCTATGCACCCGGCTTTTAGTAGGAATGCTGAGGCATGTGCCGGGAAGTATGTTCCACGGGAGTAAAAGGGTGGAGTAATAGAGATGAGTAATAGCCCAGAATGAGAGTCCATAAACGATCCTCGGATTCCTCCGGAAATAGCGGCGACGCATCGTCGCTGCGGTGCCATAGCATCAGGATGCGGGTGGGGAGGGGGGCAAAAAAGCGTTGAGGAGTTCCCTCTGACCATTCGTTGGGAACTCCTGTGGTCCCCAAGTCAGACAAGTCCTTCTTCTGGTTACCTATATATATATATATATATATATATCATATTTAAGATATATATATATATATATATATATATATATATATATATATATCTATATATATGCTATGCTAAAGCTGCTGTATATATATATATATATATATATATATATATAAATTGACTAAATATCTATTTTCCAATATTCGCGAATGCGAATATTATGTCATTTTTTTAAAATATTCGCGAATGCGAATTTGAATGCGAATATATTTATTTTTTAAAATCCACGAATGCAAATGAGAATGTAAATGATTTTTGATAATATTCGCGAATGTTAATGCGAATATTCCATATTCGCGAATGTTAATGTGCGGGCATATTCCCCATATGCGCGAATGTTGTGCATGCACCATATTCGCGAATGTTAATGCGAATATTCCATATTTGCGAATGTCAATGCGAATATTCCATATTCGCGAATGTTAATGCGAATATTTCATATTCCCATTAATGTGACTTTTTATATTAGGTATAAGTGGAGTATTTGTTTCTGTTGTAAGGAGATCAGCCATAAATAAAATAGAATGAAATAAAATACATTCAACTTCCTATGTTTTCAATATTCAGAACGCGGATGGTGTCTTGCGCGCATCCCACCAACCTCTTTCCTCAACCTCATTCCTCCAGTGGAAAGAGGTTAAAACCACTTGTAGAGCTACAATTGATTATATAATCAATAGTTGAAATAAATTATTGGATGTACATTTCAAAAATAATATATATTTTTTTTATTTCTCACTGATCATTTAATCTCCTACGATTTCTATAATAGATCAGAGCAGCATCACTAAAGAACTAAAGAGAGGTTCACAGACAACAGTTCATATCGGACAAGAAAGGTAGGTCCTTGGTAACTGTGGAATATCAAGGTACGTCTCGTAATGAATCCTCCACCATTCAAGAGGTCCTTCGTTAGAGGAAATTAATTTCTCTGACTTACTTGTCAATGATTTTAATGCTTGTTCATACAGCTGATCATGTTCATCAACAGTGCTTGAATGTATAATTGCATACATGACGTCGATAAAGTGGCGTTTGTGGATGGTTTTGAAACAAAGTTTGCTGTTCTTTGAGTTTCTTGAATTATTTCAGATTGTATTTTTAAAATTCTTCATATTTTCAGCCGATCACAGATTTTGGCTACCACCTTGGAGAACTGGAAAATTAAAAAGTTAGTTTTGTGTCTATGGTTCAAAAACCTTTTGCTAATTTCTTTCCATATCGTCGCTCTCATCATTTTATTCCTTGACTGTCATTTTGAGAGAACTTCGCTGACTGATGTTTGACATGTCACACGATTTCTCATGTTAAAGGGCAGTTGATGACTGACAGAGTTTGTGTTATTCACTCAAGAAAGAAAGAAGCTTTCTTTATATTGACCCCGACAACTTTCATGACGCATTGAACATCGTCTGGAGATAGTTTCCATTTCACCAAAATTAAGGTAAATACATAACTGAGATATTCAAGCGTGAGACGTTCAGTGAGTGGTTTAACGCACAACACAAAAAATTTTGGCATTTGAAATCCTCGTCTACGGCATGAAGAACCTATACCCACTTGGTCGACACGAAAATATGTCGACATTTCAAAAAAAAAACTGGGCATTTAGAGTTTCCCTAACGAATCCAACAAAACTTAACTTAACCTAACTTAACCTAACTTAACCTAACCTAACCTAACTAAACCTAACCTAACTTAACTTAGCCTAACCTAAGCTAACCTAACCTAACCTACCTAACCTAACTAACCTAACCTAACCTAACCTAACCTAACCTAACTTAACCTAACTTACCCTAACTCAACCTAACAACCTAACAGGAAATATTTTAATATTGTGTCGACCTTTTTTCCTGTTGACCATTTGGGCTAGTCAGGCTAGTCAGAATAGTCAGAGAAAAAGGAGCTCCTAATTGAGTATCTGTTTATTTTTGGGTAGAGAAAACAAATTTGTATTGATTATTATTATTTGATGGAGTTTATTATTCTAACTTAAGGGGAGACTTCATAGCAAAATCTCAACTATTCCAAACCGATAAAAGTAAATATTTTTTGATGAGACATGACTACTATGATATCTTTAATTTTATGAAAAACAAACAAAAAAACTGTTCGTTTTTAAACAGTTTTTAGAATTGAAGAAGAGAATTTTTTTTTTTTGGAATTTTCACAATGACATAAAATCTTTAATTTTCAGATGTTTCTAATTTTTTTGCACTAGAATATACTCCAATTGGTAATAAATTTTATTAGAACGTTAGTGGAAAGATTTGTTTTAAAAAAATTATACAATCTGAAAAGTACTTTGCAAAATTTTTGAACAGAGAATAGTCAACCATTGGCTGACACCACCTTACGTTCTACCAAAACATTTATTATTAACGTCAGTTTGTTTACACGTTTATATGTGAGCTTGATACCAAATTTGGAGAAAAAAAATCTGTTCGTTTTTTTTTAATGAATTTTTTATATATCTCATGAAATGGTAGAAAAACACAAATAAACATTTGGAAAATTTTCCATTACAACAACAACATATATATATATATATATATATATATATATATATATATATATATATATATATACTCTTATATATATATATATATATATATATATATATATATATATATATATATATATATTCTATAACTATATATATATATATATATATATATATATATATATATATAACTTCTTATATATTAACATATATATATAGTAATAAATATATTATATATAATAATAATATATATATATAACTTATATATATATATATATATAACTAACTATATATATATATATATATAATAACCTTTATATATATATATATAACTCTTTATATATGTTATATATATATATATATATACTATATATATATATATATATATATATATATATACATATATCATCTATCTTCTCATATATATATATATATATATATATATAGGTTCCAAACAACCTTCTATTGATTTAAATAAGTACAGTTTCAAAGCAGTGATGTCGAAGCAGGTGACTTGAAAACTGTTCCCGAAGTCTTCTTTTTGGAGGCGGGGATCGGAGCAGCAGTGGTAAAACTTCCGTGTGCCATTATGCAACCTTGCTTTTTTTTTTTTTTTTTTTGTCAATGGTTCGTGTCTGGCGAGTGAAATTTTCGTCTTATTGTGCAAATTTCTCGCAACTTGAGCATGTTGTTGCGCATGTCAGCAGTGACTTTGGTCCCTGTAACCCATAGGCACCCTAATGCCATTGTAGCCCCAGAGGTTTCCAGCCACCAACCTGTGAATTTATATGTCAGCGAGTTTTAAAGCAGTGATATCGAAGCAGGAGATTTGAAATCTTCCGAGATGACTTCTTTTTGGGGGGGTGCATCGGACTAGTGGTAGAGCCTCCTGTACATTGTCAACAACGACGCTGTTGTCGATGGTTCGAAGTCCTGGCTCAGTGAATTTTTCTTCGTCTTATTATTGCAAATCTGTCGCAACAAGCATATTGTGCGCATGTCGGCGTAATGCTATGACAGTGGGTTGCTCCTGGCTGCAGCGCAGACACCCCTGAAGAATGCCGTGTAGCCCCGGTGGTTCCAACCATCCTTCTGTATGGATTTAAATAAGTATTGAGTTTCAAATCAGTGATATCGAAGCGGGAGATTTGACTTTCGAGATGCCTTCTTTTTTCTGGGGGAGGTGGATCGGACTGATACACTCCCATTGTGTCGGCGACACGCATTTATCGATGGTTCGAGTCCTGTCGCAAGTGAAATTTTATTATTGCAAATTTGTCGCAACAAGCATCTTGCGCATGTCGGCGTTCCTTGACTTTGGTCGGGTGCTTCTGTAACCCAGGAGCACCCTAGAAGCCGTGCCTTCCCAGCAGAGATTCAAAATGCCCTTCTGTGAATTTAAGTAAGTGTCAAGTTTCAAAGGATATTGAAGTAGGAGATTTGAAAACTTCCGAGATGCATTCTTTTCTAGGGGGGCGGATCGGATTAGTGGTAGAGCCTCCTACATTGTCTAACAGCGACGCTGTTGTCGATAGTTCGAGTCTTGGCGCGAGTGATTTTTTTTTCATCTTATTGCAAATTTGTCGTAGGAAGCATGTTGTGCGCCTGTTGGCCTTCGTCGGTTGGTCACATTACCCTGGAGCTTCCCTGAAGAATGCCGTGTAGCCCCAGAAGTTAAACCATCCTTCTGTTGATTTTAATAAGTATCGAGTTTCAAAGCGGTGATATCGAAGCAGGAAGCAAAACTGTAACGAAATACCTTTTTCTGGGGTGTGTAGGATCTGACTAGTGGTTTAACCTCTTGTACATTGTCTATCAGCGACGCTGTTGTCGATGGTTCGAGTCCTGGCGCGAGTGAAATTTTTCTTCGTCTTATTATTGCAAATTTGTCGCAACAAGCATGTTGTGGGTCTGACTTTGGTTGGTTGCTCCTGTAACACGGGAGCAAACTAGCAGAATGCCGTTTAGCCCCAGCAGGAGTTCCAACCACCCTTCTATGGATTTGAATAAATATCGAGTTTCAAAGGTGATATCGAAAACAAGAAATTTGAAAGCTTCCACAATAGCTAGCACTGGGAGGCGGATACTTAATAGTGGGTAGAGCCTCCCCTTTACATTTGTCTAAAGGCGACGCTATTGTTGTCAATGGTTCGAGGTCTTAGCGCAGTGAAATTTTCTTCATTACCCAAATTGTCGCAACAAGCATATTGTGCCCATGTCGGCGTTCGTTGACTTTGGTCGGTTGCTCCTGTAACCCAGGAGCACCCAAACAGAATGCCAACAGGGTTCAACTATGGATTTAAATAAGTATCAGTTTCAAAGCAGTGATATCGAAGCAGGCGAAAACTGTAGAGATACCTTATTTTTTTGTGGTGTCGGATCGGACTAGTGGTGGAACTTCCTGTACATTGTCTATCGGTGACGCTGTTGTTGACGGTTCGAGTCCTGGCGTGAATGAAATTTTTCCTTAGTCTTATTATTGCAAATTTATCGCAGCAAGAATGATGTTTCTGTCGTAGCTGACTTTGATTTGGTTATCTTGTAACACGAGGCATACTGGCAAATGCTGTGTAGACCCAGACGGGGGTTAAAGCACCCTTTATAGATTTAAATAAGTACCATTTCCAAGCAGTGATATCAAGCAGGAGACGCGAAAAACTGTTCCAGGAATACGCTACTTTCTGGGTCAACAGAATCGGACTAGTGGTAGAGCCTCCTGTACATTGTCTAACGGAGACGCTGTTGTTGATGGTTCGAGTCCTGGCGCGAGTGAAATTTTTCATCGTCTTATTATTGCAAATTTATCGCAACAATCATCTTGTGCCCATGTCGGTGTGGCTTGACTTTGGTTGGTTGCTCCTTTAACCCAGGAGCAACCTATCAAAATGCCGTGTAGCCCCAGCAGAAGTTCTATATCTATACTTTATATCTGTACCTCTTATTCCAGACCATAGTCTCACTACTATACATTAGCACAGGTAATAGCATACCGTCATAACACAGTCAAGACTTATTCCCTTTGCATTCACTAAGGATTTAATTGCACCAGCCATCTTCCTTCAATTCACAATTTTCATACTACATTCTGCATCATCCGTTCCCTTTTCATCAACCATATATCCTAAATATTTGAAACTCAGACATTTGTTCCAGCTGCTCCCCATCTTACATAACTTTACACAGAGAGCTATCCTCACTCAAAACCATAACCTTACTCTATTCATACGTTTACTTTCAACCCCTCCTTTTACACACCTGCCAAATCTCTTTCTACTAATCCCCTCAAAGCTATTTCAGATTCGCCACACTAAACTAAATCATCTGCATATAATAGGTAGGGCACCCTCCACTCTATTTCATTCTCCATTACTCTAACACCATCCCTTGCTACCTCACCCCACCTCTGATTCTTTCATAACCCAATCCATATATATATATATATAATATATATATATATATATATATATATATATACCTTATATATATATATATATATATACTCTTATATATATATATATATATATATATATATATATATATATATATATAACATATATATATATATATATATATATATTCTTTTTCATTAATGAATAAATTCAAGCCTTTGATATATTTCTTTTACAATCCAAAAGAAAAATAATATAAATTACTTTTTCTCCGGCTTCGAAACAACTCCGACTATAGTTTCTTTTTTTTTTTGTTTGAAATTTTATAGTCCTCTGGCAATAAATTTTTCACGTACAAAAATATTTTGAAAATTTATGCAAGGGTATCTCGTTTCATACTCCGGCTGCGGCTCCATATCCGGCGCTGGATCCGACTAAGGTTTCTGTACTATTTGAAAATTGTTTAGCGTCTTCTGGCAATAAACTTTTCACCAAAAAAATATTTATACGACCAAGTATACTCACAATCCGGCTCCGTTTTCGACTCCGGATCCGACAAAAGTTTCTGCACTATTTGAACATCGTTCCAGCACGTCTTCAGCAATAAATTTTCATGTAAAAATATTTCTTGAAAAAATTTTATACCCAGGCAAAATCTAACTCCGGCTCCGGTTCCAACTCCGGATCGGATCGACTAAGGTTTGAAAATTTGTCAGCGAGTCTTCTGGCAATACATTTTCCAGCTAAAAAATATTTCTTGAAAATTTTTTATAAGCAAGATCCGGCTCGGATCCGACTCCACTGCTACGGATCGGATCCGTAAGGTTCCTGCACTATTTGAAAATTGTTCAGCATCTTTTTCAATAAATTTTCACCTAAAAAAATATTTCTTAAAAAATTTCATACCCAGGACCCGGCTCCAGGTTTGGCTCCAGCCGGATCAGATCCGGATCGACTGAGGCTCTATTATTAATTAAATTGTTCAACACGTCTTCTGGCAATACATTTTTCCTTAAAGATATTTTTAAAGAAATTATACCAGGAACATCTGGCTCAGCCGCTCCAGCTCAGCTCCGAGCTCGGCTAAACTGGCTTCGGATCTGACTAAGGTTTCTGCACTATTTGAAAATTGTTCAGCACTTCTTCTATCCATAAGTTTTTCACAAAAAAAAATATTTTCGAAAAAATCATACTCCGGCTCCGACTTGGAATCATGTGGCGAGTGCTTTTTCGAGCTAGGATTGCACTAGCACCAGCAGCAAGTGCTTCTGGAATAAATTTGTCATCTAGCCCATTTTCGTGCCACGAAAAAAATTTATATACCAAAGGATAAGGCTCGAATCTGGATCCGGATCGGATCGGACCCGACTAAGGTTTTCAGCACTTTTGAATTTGTTCAGTACGTTTTCTGGCATTAAATTTTTCCTCTAAAAAATATTTTTGGAAAAAATTCATACCCAGGCTCCGGCTCTGACTCCAGCTCCGGGTAATACTCCATCTGACTTCACTTTCGGCTCCAGCGGATCTGACTAAGGTTTCTGAACTATTTGAAAATTGTTTAGAACGTCTTCTTGCTCTGGCAATAAAGTTTTCACCTAAAAATATATTTTTAAAAATTCATACCCAGGATTCCGCTCGGCTCAGTTCCTACGAACCGACTAAGGTTTCTGAACTATTTGAAAATTGTTCAGCACGTCTTCTATCAATAAAATTTTCACCTAAAAAACATATTTTTAGAAAAATCATACTCTGGCTCCGACTCCATCTCCGACTATAAATCGGCTCCGGCTCTCCGGCTCCGACTCCAAATCCGGATCCGGTTCAGGATTCTGTACTATTAGAAAATTGTTCAGCAAGTCTTATGGCAATAGATTTTTTCATCTAAAGAAATTATTTCTTGAAAAAATTTATACCCAGGATCCTTCTCCGAATCCGGATCGATCCGGATCCGAACCTGACTAAGGTTTCTGCACTATTTGAAAATTGTTCAGTGCGTCTGCTGGCATTAAATTTTTCACCTAAAAGAAAGCTTTTTAAAAATCGCATACCAGGTTCCGGCTTCGGCTCCGGCTCCGGCTCCGGCGACTTCCCCTCTGCTCCGGATCTGACTAAGGTTTGTTCACTATTTGAAAAAATTATTTAGCACGACTTCTAGCAATAAATTTTCATCTAAAAAATATTCTTTTGAAAAAAATTTATACTCTGGCTCTGACTCTGGCTCCGACTTCGACTCCAGCTCGACTTCGGATCCGGATCCGACTAAAGTTACTGCACTATTTGAAACCTGTTCAGCACGTCTTCTGGTAACAAATTTTCATTGAAAAAATTTTCTTAAATTGTCCCAAGAATCGGCTCAGATCCGGCTCGCTCGGATCCGGATCCAACTAAGGTTTCAGCACTATTTGAATTGTTCAGCCCTTCTTCTGGCAATAAATTTTTCACCTAAAAAATATTTTTACAAAAAAATCAAACTACGGCATCGGCTCTGACTTCGGCTCCCGCTTCGACCCCTGCTCCGAATCCGGCCCCGTCTAAGGTTTCTGCACTATTTGAAAATTGTTCTGTACGTCTTCTGGCGATATTTTTTTACCTAAAAAATATTTTGAAAAAATTCATACCCAGCCTCTGGCTCCGGCTCCGGCTCCGACTCTGGCTCCGGATCTGACTAAGGTTTCTGTACTATTTGAAAATTGTTCAGTATGTCTTCTGGCATTAATTTTTTCATCTAAAAATATATTTTTAGAAAAAAAAATCATACCCAGGATCCGGCTCTGGCTCCGGCTCCGGCTTCGGCTCCAGCTTCGGCTTCAGTCGGCTCCGGCACTATTTGAAAATTGTTCCTTGAATCTTCAAAAGTGAAAGAATAACTCAAAACAAACCAGGTTCGGCTCGGTATCGACTCCGACCGGCGCTGGTCCTCGGACCAGTTGGGACTATGCTCTAGACTATTTGAAAATTGTTCAGCACATCTTCTGCCAATAAAATTTTCATCTAAAAAAAATTATTTCATGAAAAAAAAATATACCCAGGCTCCGGCTCTGGCTCCGACTCCGGCTCCGGCTCTGGCTCCGGCTCCGGCTCCTGCTCCGGCTCCATTTATTTGACTGAGTAAAATCCGAAGAATAAGCTAGATTGAGAATATGAAAAAAATTAGATTTTCTTAATTATAAATAAAACATTTTTAGATAAACCTGGAAGTGCAATTTTGACTGGAATTGAAATTTTTTAATCACCTCTCTAAATAAATTTATGTATCTAAAAAACTATTTAGGGTACAAAAATAATTACACCATACCATGAAGTTCAGGAGGAATTTTTCTACTAATTTAGATAATAAAAAAAAAATGTGAAAATTTTGATTTTGTTTTCAAAAAAATATCTTTTTCTTTAAAAAAATATCTTTTTAGGCGAAAAATGTATTGCCAGAAGACGTGTTGAACAATTTTTAATTAATATATGTCTCCCCTTAACAATGCATTTTTTTCTAAAAAATATCTCTGTAGTTTTCCCTTGATAATGAATTCCAAGGGCCTCCTTTCATTAGTCGTACAAAGCCAAGAATTTCAACGGTGACGAAAAAGAAGATCGTCCATTACTATCATTTCCTAATTTTTCATCCAAGCTTTTGTGTTTTGGCTTTTAGCGTCTTATGTCTTTGCATTTGTATTTTGTTCTATAAAAGTTTCAAAAGAAATCTTGAATTTTTAAAACTTTTATCGATCCTCTTTTATTTGTTTTCCTTTTCTATCTCTTCTTTGTATTTGCTATACTTATATGGTCTCTCTCTCTCTCTCTCTCTCTCTCTCTCTCTCTCTCTCTCTCTCTCTCTCTCTCTCTCTCTCTCTCTCTCTCTCTCTCTCTCTCTCTCTCTCTCTCTCTCTCTCTCTCTCTCTCTCTCTCTGTATGGGTTCTTAACCCAGATGTTGCCCTTCATTTTTCCGAAAATAATTACGATTACAAAGCATACACCTAGCGTTGTCATTAGATACAATATAGAAATAATCCTAATCCACACAAGATGGCGATGTTATTATGGAATTGCTTCAACAATTGAACTTGAGCTCATATAAGCACACCTTCAAGTTTCTCAATATTGTTAGATATTGAGTATGACTCAAATTACTGACATGACCTCAAGTCGGTAATAATAATAATAATAATAATAATAATAATAATAATAATAATAATAATAATAATAATAATAATAATAATAATAATAATAATAATAATAATAATAATAATAATAATAATAATAATAATAATAATAATCCCATTCTGACAACTTCTCACAAAGGTCGATTAATTTTCAAGCAATTCCCATCAAACCATTTTACATTTTCATTCGCATTTGTTCGAGTGCAAATGCGAATAGTATAATTTTAATATTCGTGAATGTGATGTGCACAATTTTTTTTGAAATTTTCGTGACTGCGAATGTGAATGAGAAAATTTAAAAACTTTTAAATATCGAGCTATCTCTTACATATATATTAGAGGAGACTCATACACTCGGGCTGCTCGTGCTTAGCACGAGTTAACATTGTAGAAACAATCGATTTTTACAAATTTCATAATGTTACGATAAAATTCTCTTATTTTTTTTGCGAAAATTGGTCAAATAAATGAAATTATTACATAATAAATATAAAAGATTATGCAAAATTGAATCCAAAAAGGTAACAATAACCGCTATTAAATAACGCTTTTAATCCATTAAAAATGGCGCCAGTTCGTGCTCGAATCGAATAGCAGAGATGGTGTCTGTGAATTTAGGGTATAAAATTGTTTATAAATACTATGTTTATAAATAATATGTTTAAATACTATTCATAATAAATTATAATTTTATAACAAAGAATATTTAATAAAATAAATAAAATAATAAAAAAATTAATAATCTTAAGAATAATGGGAGAAAAAGAATAGCGAAATATTATAGTTAACCATGATCTACTTTAAACTAAAGAGACAATGTTTGGATAGAGATCTAAGTATCTAAATATATATATATATATATATATATATATATATATATATATATATATATATATATATATATATATATATATATATATATATATATATATATATATATATATATATATATATATATATATATTATACCTATATTTATATATATTATATATATATATATATATATATATATATATATATTAATAATATATAATATATATAACAAATATATATATATATATTATATATATATATATATATATACTAACTATATATATATATATATATATAGAGAAGAGAGAGAGAGAGAGAAGAACACAGTTGCAAAAAGTTGCAGGAGTCGCCGCTGATATATTTATATATATATATATATATATATATATATATATATATATATATATATATATATATATATAACAACCTTATATATATATATATATATATGCTGCTATATACTACTATATTATATATATATATACTAGTAGGAGGGCCTTATTGATGAGATAAGAAGGAATCAATTAGAAAAGGTTGAAGTTAAGAAAAATTATTAAATTTACAAGTTGTTTAAAAATATATTTTATTTAGATTTCGTTCCTAAGCTGGAACCTCTTTCAGAAGTGATTTATTATAAACTAACATTTGAAAAAAGCAAAAATTATTTAGTTATGTTAGATTTCAAAATTTGGATAATTTAATTTTTAAAAAAAATTGTGTTGAGCTCAGAATATTATTTTGTATTGTGTCAATGTTATAATCGCCATTTGGTTTATTAAAATTATTTGAATTAATGATGCAAAAGGATTCAGTGAGTTTACGTTCTTGCAAATTTTATACATGTAAGATAGGTGTCATTTGGTTAATGTTAATGGAAGAGGAATAGGTTTAAGGGCAATAGTTTTATTTGGAAACCTTGTTAAAGCGTAAAATAGAGATGATGGGTATAGGTTGGCATTGAAAAACTTAATAATAATAACAAAAAAATCTTTTATTAAATATTTTAGAGCAAATTCCCTACAAATAAACTTTGAAATAGTTTTGTTTTGTATAATTGACTGCATAAATAAATGGTCTAATGGTACTGCAGCTATTAAATGGTTAAATATTGTTTTAATAAAGATTATCCAAATCTAGAGAGAGAGAGAGAGAGAGAGAGAGAGAGAGAGAGAGAGAGAGAATTTTGAACAGCTTACGATTGCGAAATTTTTTTCCCTACTCACCACTAACAAAACAAAAACAAAAAATTTAAAAAATATTTTTTAGTTAATAACTATTTAAAACTAGTTATTTATACAGTACAATTATGGTAAAAAAGTTACCTCAAAAAATTTGGTAACGAAATTAGCTCAAAATATTAAAAAGCAACATAAAATAGTGAAATATTAAATTATTTTGTATAAAATTGTTTTTTTCCATTTGTAAAAAAGGTTAAAAAAAAAAAAAAAAAAATTTTTGCTCTCTCTCTCTCTCTCTCTCTCTCTCTCTCTCTCTCTCTATATATATATATATATATATATATATACTATATATATATATATATATATATATATATATATATATATATATATATATATATATATATATATATATATATATAAAATATAAGAACGAGTGATTGGACAGGCTGGACACCTGGTGATGTTGCCTTGACGGGAACTCGGTTGCTTAAAACTGTTCTTGAATCAACTTTTTTTTGGGTTGGAGGATAGCTCGGAGCAAACCACCAGCGGATTGAACCACCGCATGCGGTGGTTCAATCCCAGAAGGCAGTTAATTCTTTACCTTCCCATTATATATATATGTATATATAAAAATATAAATATATATATATTTATATATATATATATATATATATATATATATTATATATATATATATATATATATATATATATATATATATATATATATATATACTACTATATATATATATATATATAGATAGATAGACAAGGTGGTTCTTTTTTTACGTTAATACATACGAATGCATTTTCAAACTGAATATCTCACCAATATTCATATAATATGAGTGAAAAATCAGTGACCTATATTTATCGAGTTGTTTCATTTGAATTAACCAAATGCATCCTTAAGTTGCCTGACTGCCTTATGGTGGGCATTGGGATGTAATTTTACAGTTTCTAAATACATATTGCTTCCATTTCAGATTTAAAATTTTATTTTGTGTAATAATTTGTTCCAATATTTTGCAATACAAATATTGTTTTCAGACTTTATAAAGACAGATTTCAATATATATATATATATATATATATATATATATATATATATATATATATATATATATAACTCTTCTTATCTTACTATACATATAATATATATATATATATATATATATATACTATATATATAAGAGAGAGAGAGAGAGAGAGAGAACATTTTAAGGAACTAATAAATGCTGGAAGAGTAGATGAAGAGGAAGAAAGAAGACAAAATATCACGGTGGAAGAGTTTAGAAATGTAAATGTAGGGAATATTACAAAGGATGAAATAGTGAATGCTCTCAAGAAGTCAAAAGGAGGAAAATCTTCTGGGTTAGATGCTATACAAGTAGAAATGTTTATTAAGGGAGGTAACATTGTTGTGGAGTGGCTGATGAGATTATTCAAGGCATATGATATAGTGAAAAGAGGGAAGTTGTGGAGAACATTAGTATGGAATAAATGGCTTTGCCCCATTAAAGGCGATTAAAGCATTTTTACACGAGCAGTAGAGAAGTATTGTTGGGGTTGGCCCAACAGGAAGGAAGGGGAAGTGGTTTAAATAGAGGTGGGGACTCAAGAGACAAGGTTGTGCTATGTCTCCATAGTTGTTTAATATCTTTATAGATAGTGTAGTTAAGAATATGGATAGATTTGGGAAAGGAGCTAATATGAATCTGAATGAGAGTAATTTGGAGATAAGCGTCTTACTTTTTGCCGACGATTTTGTGTTGATTGCCGATAAAAAGGAAAAATTACGTGATTTGGTGCTTGAGTTTGAACGAGTGTGCCAAGGGATTTAAAAGGTAATTCAGCTAAAAGTAAAGTGATGAAAATTAGTGCAAAACCCAAAGGAAACTATTCTCAATCTTGGTTGGATATCATAAAGGTGAATGGGGAAAGCCTTGCAGAGACAACAGGTTTTCGATACTTAGGAGCGGATATTGCAGGCTTTCAGGCATGAAGGAAGAGATAGACAATTAGGGTTGCTAAAGGGTGAAAGAATTATTAAACAATATAGAGAATTATGGAAAAATGGAAATTTAACAAGGTAAAAATGAAATTGTTCGGTTTCAACTGTTCTGTATGGATATAAGACGTGGGCAATAAACTCTAAAATGAAAAAAAAAATTAGTTGAGGTTTAGAAATGAAAGGTTTACGAGATATTTATGGAAGAGAATAGATAGAATTAGAAATGTAAGGATAAGGAATATGTGCCGATAGGAGAAATGTCTAAGAACAAATCAAGGGGTACTAAGATGGTATGGTCACGTGCTTAGAATGAATGATAATAGGTAGAAGGTTTTTAAGTCCGAAGTGGTAGGCAATAAGAGGAAGGGCGAAAGCCCAAATGGAGGTTGGTTGATGGTTAAAGGAGTAATAGCAAAAGGGATTAGTATGGATGAAAGGAAATAGATTAACGCTTGATAGGATCGCGGAAAGTTCCGACAAGGGTTTGAAATATAGTTGAAGACTATAAGCCAACAGCATTCCCGATCTTCTGTAACTGACACCACCCTGCAGTTGTGTGGGAGACGGTGATGAGTAATATATATATATATATATATATATATATATATATATATATATATATATATATATATATATATATATATATATATATATATATATATATAGTATAACTATATATATATATATATATAATTATATCGACTCGTAGATTTTAATGAGACTTACTGAAAATGGTAGCAATATGTTGTAAATCAGTAAAAAAAGAAGCGTTAATAAACAAGATCCCCGGTGCAAATGCATGGCACACAAACATTTCATTTCTCGATTTTTTTTTTTTTTAGGTTTTTTTTTCTTTATATTCACTTCAAATATTTTCCTATTAGTTTCATTAAAATCGGCTGGGGGTGGTATTATGGATAAGATCATCCATGGATAAATCGGTATATATATATATATATATATATATATATATATATATATATATATATATATATAATATATATATATATATATATATATATATATATATATATATATATATATATATATATATATATATATA
>JABUQX010030770.1:30000-65000 GCA_015478945.1 Trachelipus rathkii
CAATATCCTAGTGGTCAGCAACCTGGCGGTCAACAGCCACAACAACCTGGTGGGCAGCCTCAATACCCTGGAGGTCAATATCCAGGTGGGCAACAACCAGGAGGACAACCAGGACAGCCAGGACAGCCAGGTCAGCAGCCTCAATTCCCTGGAGGACAATATCCTAGTGGTCAGCAACCTGGCGGTCAACAGCCACAACAACCTGGTGGGCAGCCTCAATACCCTGGAGGACAATATCCTAGTGGTCAGCAACCTGGCGGTCAACAGCCACAACAACCTGGTGGGCAGCCTCAATACCCTGGAGGTCAATATCCAGGTGGGCAACAACCAGGAGGACAACCAGGACAGCCAGGACAGCCAGGTCAGCAGCCTCAATTCCCTGGAGGACAATATCCTAGTGGTCAGCAACCTGGCGGTCAACAGCCACAACAACCTGGTGGGCAGCCTCAATACCCTGGAGGTCAATATCCAGGTGGGCAACAACCAGGAGGACAACCAGGACAGCCAGGACAGCCAGGTCAGCAGCCTCAATTCCCTGGAGGACAATATCCTAGTGGTCAGCAACCTGGCGGTCAACAGCCACAACAACCTGGTGGGCAGCCTCAATACCCTGGAGGTCAATATCCAGGTGGGCAACAACCAGGAGGACAACCAGGACAGCCAGGACAGCCAGGTCAGCAGCCTCAATTCCCTGGAGGACAATATCCTAGTGGTCAGCAACCTGGCGGTCAACAGCCACAACAACCTGGTGGGCAGCCTCAATACCCTGGAGGTCAATATCCAGGTGGGCAACAACCAGGAGGACAACCAGGACAGCCAGGACAGCCAGGTCAGCAGCCTCAATTCCCTGGAGGACAATATCCTAGTGGTCAGCAACCTGGCGGTCAACAGCCACAACAACCTGGTGGGCAGCCTCAATACCCTGGAGGTCAATATCCAGGTGGGCAACAACCAGGAGGACAACCAGGACAGCCAGGACAGCCAGGTCAGCAGCCTCAATTCCCTGGAGGACAATATCCTAGTGGTCAGCAACCTGGCGGTCAACAGCCACAACAACCTGGTGGGCAGCCTCAATACCCTGGAGGTCAATATCCAGGTGGGCAACAACCAGGAGGACAACCAGGACAGCCAGGACAGCCAGGTCAGCAGCCTCAATTCCCTGGAGGACAATATCCTAGTGGTCAGCAACCTGGCGGTCAACAGCCACAACAACCTGGTGGGCAGCCTCAATACCCTGGAGGTCAATATCCAGGTGGGCAACAACCAGGAGGACAACCAGGACAGCCAGGACAGCCAGGTCAGCAGCCTCAATTCCCTGGAGGACAATATCCTAGTGGTCAGCAACCTGGCGGTCAACAGCCACAACAACCTGGTGGGCAGCCTCAATACCCTGGAGGTCAATATCCAGGTGGGCAACAACCAGGAGGACAACCAGGACAGCCAGGACAGCCAGGTCAGCAGCCTCAATTCCCTGAAGGACAATATCCTAGTGGTCAGCAACCTGGTGGACAGCCAGGACAGCCAGGTCAGCAGCCTCAATTCCCTGGAGGACAATATCCTAGTGGTCAGCAACCTGGCGGTCAACAGCCACAACAACCTGGTGGACAGCCTCAATACCCTGGAGGTCAATATCCAGGTGGGCAACAACCAGGAGGACAACCAGGACAGCCAGGACAGCCAGGTCAGCAGCCTCAATTCCCTGGAGGACAATATCCTAGTGGTCAGCAACCTGGCGGTCAACAGCCACAACAACCTGGTGGGCAGCCTCAATACCCTGGAGGTCAATATCCAACTGGCCCAGCAACCTCCAAACACTATCAGTGGACTGTTCCAGAAGAGCCAGAAAAGCCTGATAAGGATGTATTATTATTGTTAGTTCCCACCAGAACAGATTTATAAACGAAGATCTAGCACAAATTTATTTTTAAATTTGATCGGAAGCCCTGACACTAATATGATCATAAGATTGCTCGGTTTACCTCCTGGTTTCCAATGTGTTTTGACGGAACTCCAGACATTCTTCTGCCAAAACATTAATCAAATTATAAATAATTTATTAAGTCTATTCTAACTCTAGCATTTTATTAATATTTTAAGGTAGGAGTAGCGCTAATCAGGGATGTGTAACCGGGGTTGTTAAGTGTCTGACTCGTCACTTAATGGTAATAAACGATTCCCTAAGGGAATATCTGAATTTAATATATGCTAACTCACTAAAAAAATCACAAAATTACCGAATCGTAAGTACTTCCGGTCATATATAATAATAATAAATAAAAATAATAATATTATAATAATATATAAATATACATATAATATAATTAAATTAAATTATATAAAATTAATAATAATAATTGTAATTAAATAATAATTAATTCATAAATAATATATTAATATAATATTAATATATAGAGATATAAAAAATGAGTTATCATCGAATAGTTATCAATATACATATTCACGATACAGTTCACTTAACCTGAAGTCTTTTCACTACATAACTCTCTAGAACATAGATCGATCTTATCACGAGTGTACATCTATTATAAGGTCAAACACCTATTAATATATCTAGGGTAAGTATAAACGGTAAACGAATACTCGGTTACACTGTTAAATACGAGATTCAGGTTAATAATTTACTAATAATAATACTTACTACTATATTCTAATATCAATACGAGTTAATCCATTATACTACCTATAGATATAAAATATGGATTGACTCAGATAACTACTTCATTTCAGGTAACTTATACAACTCGTGTATTATTTGTTTTAGCAGACATTAATTATCTGAATCTTTTTGTCGCATAACATTTGATATCTTAGACATCTAAAATCCTCTACTTGAGAGTAAATAAACATTATAAATTGAGTGCTATGATGATAAGATTTATGGAAAGGCAATTACGGTTTAAGAAGAAGAGTTTGTCCCCTTCACAAACAATAGATGTTGAAATAAAGAATATATGACATTTAAGAGATAGAGAGTTTTGTACATATCCTCACCATTACTAGATAGGTGGGATATATGTATTTTAGTATTTGCCAAACATATAGAGAATATATGATCTAATAAATTAAAATAAATATCTTTAAATATTTATCAAATAATATATAAAAGCACTCATAACCGAATTTGGATGAGTTGAAAATATTAACAATTCTGTATATTCTTTTATATATTTGTAACATCTCCCTCTATCTACATATATTAAATATAATAAATATATTAATATATTATTTAATCACGTTGATACATGTATATATTAATAAAATATTAATAATATATAACCAATGATTATATAAACCTATAGTTTAATTAATTTTTAGTACATTTTTATATATTAGTATATACTATATTATTAATCTTAATATTAATAATATATTATTATATATTATTCTTAAATAATTATTTAATAAAATAATTTATATATAATCATAAAATTATTTTTATACATTTATTTAAAATTATATCATATTATATTCTATTATATACTATATTATATATAATGGGTATATATATATATCATTCTCTATATATATATCAATATAAATTAATTATAAATTAATATAATTATATATAATATAAATTACTATATAATAGTATTAAATCATACTATTAATATTCTAATTAGTTAAATATAAATCTTATATTATATAAATATATATAATAGGTGACTGATTACCTAGAACATAAAATTATTCATACAAGGGAGGGGAGCAAATAAAGCTCATATATCAATATATATATATCTATTACATCTATATATAAATTAATAATTAATACATATATTAACTATAGTATACATTTAATATTATATATACTATATAATATATATATATAATAATATATATATATATATATTATTTAATATAAATTATATATCTTAAGTCTTCATTATATATATTATATATTCATATTAATTACTAATTATATCTTACTTACATACTCCTATATAATTTATACATATCTATTCATTCATCATTATATTACTATACTCATAATATATCTATCTCTATTATATTATAATAATATAATTCTTAATTATATAATATTTAATTATATATATATATATATATTCACTATTAATATCTTATCCATAACTATATATTTCATATACTTCATATATATATATATATATTATAAATTACCATAGTATATCTAGGTAGTGTTCGGTATGAATAAAAATGGCGATATATACTTATATTTTCATATCATAAATAATAATATATTTATTATATTATTAGTATATTATATTATATATATATATCTATTATTAATATTTTAATAGTATAATCTAATATAATTTATATCTATATATATATATATTATATTATATATATCTTATATATAATAATAATGTATTATATATATATATATATATATATTATATTAATAATTATATATATTATATATATAAGGCCTGATTAATATATATATATATCATATATATATACAAATATATATTTAATATATATTATAATAATAACTTATAAATATTAATATGGTACATAACAATGGAGTGTGGAACAAATATACTTTAGAAGTATTAATTAAAACTCAAAAGCTTAATTATATGACCTGTGATATAATTAATACTAAACATTATTATAATATGGGCCTATCGCCATTAGTTAATTCTTACAAATAACATCCAGTTGAGTATTCTATTCTGTTCACTATAATACGTGTACCATAACACTTCCCTATTAATTTTTTTTGAAAATAGCATGATGTGAAGATTCTGCTCTTCAATAACCAAACCATGGGTCCATTACAATCTTGAGTGAGGGTATATTGCACACAAACTCTACTCTTGATAGACCCCTCCTCAATAAATATCAATATTAACTGATTAGGGTAGGATATAGTGAGATCTTTACGAGGACAAAGAAATTGATAAAAACAGGAATGCCAGAATTAAGGTATATTTCTAAATATTATATTTTTATTGCCTAGCTACATATAAATATATATATTGATAAAGTGAATTCAGAAAATCTAAAATTACAAATAATATAAATTATTTCTAATTAATTTACCAATATACAATTAATTCTCATTTAATCCATTCAATATTTAATTAAATAATCAAAGAGAAAAATGGATACAAATTTTTATGAGAAATTAAAATCCTTAACCAAGACTAAGTAATGGTGAATACAATGTATCATTTCGAATTTTAATTCAATAATGTGATTACCTAATGAACACGAATTACGCACCTAATTATAATATACGTTTTTAATACATACTATGTTATTAAAATAGTTCTTATACCAGATTATTATAAAGATTACCGCAGAAAATCAACCCTGTTAGACTTTAAGATATATTAGATATAATATATTATATATATATATAATTAAATATAATAATACCTCAATATCATATTAAAATATAATATTATATAATACTTCTATATATATATTACTATTATTATTAATATATATATTCCTATATTATTATATTTATATTAATACATATTAATATATATAATACTACACATATCTATTTAATTAATATAAATGATAAGGAGTTTCCTTATCACGCGATGCCAACAAACATTGGAAATTTAGTCTTTCATATTATTTTTTTATCAATAATGATAAGTTAAATATTTAAGTAATGATCAATGAGTTAATACAATATTTTCAAGATAATCAGTATTCGGTTCTTCAATGGTTGGTTTATTTTTTTATTATATTTATTGAAACAGTTATTTAATAAGAAGACATATAATTAATTAATATGTTTAATAAAATCATTAGAGCAAAGTAGAAACTTGCATTTTCCTGCCAAGTATTAATCACAATTTCTTTTTGATTTTTCATATATTACTAGGTTTGTATCTTAATAAAATCATTCATCTTACTGTATTATATATATAATATTATAATTAATATGTATTATATAATTATATACTATAATATTAATTTTTTTTTAATACATTAATACTATATATATATATATAATATATCATAATATATAATATATATAATATTATATATTTAATTAATAATACTAATATTTATATTATATATATCTATATTATAAATATATAAAATATCTATATAATTAATATTTAAATATAATATATAATTATTATATATATATATATATATATATTATTATTATATATATATATATTATTTTATATATATATTTATTATATAATATTAATATAATATATATATATATATATATATAATATATTATTATTAACTTTATTAATATATATATCATATATATATATATCTAACATAATTATAATAAATATTAATAATATATATACATATATTATATATATATATATATATTTAATATATTATAATATATATCTAATATATATATATATAATATATATCATTATTAGATAATATATCTATATAATATTAATTATAATTTATAATTTATATATAGATAAGAATATATTATATATATATATATTCAATTATAATATATATAAATATTATAATATATAGTATATATATATATACATATAATATCATATTATAATATATATAATATATTAATATTTATATATTAATTATATAATAATATATATACTTAATACTATATATATATTAAAATATTATATATATTATCATTAATTATTTTAATATAATTATATATTGATATATATCTTATAAATATATATATATATATATATAATTAATATATTAATATAATAATATATATATTAATACTATATATTAATATATAATTATATATATATTACTTATAATATCATATAATATATCATATATTAATATATATATTTCATATTATAATTTATATATATTCAATATAATATATATATATTATATATAGAATAAGTATAAGATAGATAGATAAGATATGACATAGATAGATAGATAACATACCTACACATACAACATACATACATAATACATAACTATACATACATATATACATAATACATACATAATATTACAATAATACATACATACATACTATATACATATATATATCATAACTGTATCAATACATACATACATACTACATACAATATACATACATGCATGACATTCAATTACATAGCAGGGCAGTACATAATTACAATATCAATATACATATTAATACTATACTATACTAAGTTATCATATATCCGTAATAATAACTACATACATACAATACATATCATCTACAGACATACTAATAATACATACTCACATATATACATAAACGTGCCACACATCATCTTCAATACTATCACATACTAATATATATATATACATCGATAGATATAGATAGATTAGATACATTGTAAGATAGATAGATGATAGATATAGATTAGATTTGTCTATCTAAACTAGAACTATATAATTAAGATTAAGATAGATTAAGATAGTTATAGTGATAGATATGTATATTGATATAAGATATAAGTATTAAGACTATGATAAATTAAGAATAGATAAAAATAATTTTATAACAATACGAGATCATCATTTTTTGCTTATTTTATTTATCTTCAGGTGAAATTATATCCGCAATAAGAAAGTTGCACACATACACAATAAGTCTAAATATACAATTAACATTCACTGAGATTAAAACAGAAAGTCTCAATTGTTATATATTAAAAAATTAATGTATGGAATAATGATTTTTGAGTAGTGCATTATTATGGTCAATTACTGGAATTCTAAATCATTATTGATATATATATCTATTATCTATATCTAATATATATATATATATAAGTATATTATATATAATAGTCATCGCTCTATATATATATATATTACATATTACTTAAATACTATATTCTATATCTTAGCTATCATATATATATATTAGACTTAATGCAACACAAACAAGGTTTATCAACTTATATATCTTATATCATATCTTAGCATTGTTTTATATTTAACGAAATTACATAATTTCTATTATCATATTAAATATCTATCTATTTACTATAAGTATATAATACTATATTTATATACTATATATTACCTCTATATATATATATCATATATCAATACTTATCTATCTTAATAATACGTCTACTATAGGAGCCCTCCTTCGGTAGTATCCCTATGATTATCACTACCCTTATCATCCCGGGAGGTCAATATATGGATTCTCGTTATCTACTTATTTCGTCTAGGGGGCTTTCATTAACTATTGCTAATGTAGATTAATAGCCTTTATGCCACCTCTGGTTGTTAACAACTGTTGCCATACAGTATCTTAAACTCAGCAATTGTCAGAGCATCTTGACACACACCACTCTATGTCCAGACCTATTACCCATAAACTCTCATCTACTTTCCAACACGCGTCATTCAACACCTCAATTTATCTTGATCCTATGGGACTCACCATTTTTTTTCTTTTAAAATTACACAGATACAAAGAATTACGACGTGCTGTTCTTGGCAGACGATAAATCTTACTTACAATCCTAGCACATATGCTTATTGAGCGTAGACTGTTCTCCGGTTAAATTATTGAAGGTGATTTCGAAATTTTCAAATACACTGTACTCCAAGCCACCCATTCCGCATATCTTTCTGCCATGGGTGAGATGTACCTCACTTTCCCGTGTTACAAAAGCGGCATCCTTGTTCCACAACAGATATTTTTCTCTACTGCCGCAGACCTCAGGTCTCAGCTTACTCGAAATGCAGTTGGCCTCTCGCAGGAACTTTCATCACCACGGATGCTCATATCAGTGATCATATATATTTGCCTAATAACTTCTCACACTGAAGAGCTGCACTCCACCTCGCTTATGACCCTGCTTTGTCTCCCACATGTTCCATTCCTTCATCTGGCCTTCGTATATATTCAGCTTCTATATTAAATGGGTGGTCACAAGTGTGGACGCTAAAGGTGTCTCCTCGGCCCTAACACAGTGAATGAAAGGACCTTTGAATTTTTCATAGAGAGTCGATTATCAACAGACAGCTCCTTCTATACACCCTCCCTATTCACTGAAGGAGCTATCCATGCCTTGCAAAGTAAGGTGAAGGACAGCCGGTGAAGCTACTTCTACGGGCAACTAGGAAGATACAATATAACCTATAACTATGATACTCCATACGTTAAATCACAATCTACTTGTATACTCTCGTATGATTTAACCATAATAAATGAAATCATGACCTTTGATCTATTATATTTTATCATAATAAAGAGTTTAATATTATTATACCTCTTATCCCTGACAATCTCTTCCTCTTATTTCCATTTTTTACTGAGAATATTTCTTCTTTATCGAGGTCGTATATAGAGGATTTACGGAAACTAGGTTACTGTATAGTACGAAAAGTTTTTATATTTTCTATATAACGATATTTTCACACAAATAAACCACAATCTCGAGATCGGAAATTAGTCAGGAAAGGAATGTATTTTCTGACCAGTGCTTATTCACGTCTTGCATATCTGCAATAATGCGTTCTCGAGTACGTCCGGTAGTGTGGCTACATGGACTCCCCTTCTGCTGGGTCAGCCGACTTTATATACGGGGCAGTACGCTGAGTGCCCTTGTAAACCACCGCTCTGTGACTATGTCATGTGGGCCGGTTTCGCAAATCCTCTCACGTACGCGCCTCCTTTTTACATCTTTAGTACCACCTCGCTGCGATCTTATAGGTATTGCACGCAATCGAAGGTGCTACCTGAGGTTGTAATGTGAATAGATCTGGTTTGTTCGTACTACCTCTTGGCTATGGCTCTTCAGGGGTTTATTGTCCGCTATAATTCCGAGCATGGTTTTGTTACTCTACTAGGATTTTGATGTATGAGACACCCTTATGTCATCAATTATTGAGCTCACGCGTGAGGTTCATCTCAGACCCCTGTCGTGACATGTTTATTATTTATAATGTTTTGACCTCATACCTATACATATAATATAACATATTTATTAACTAGGGTCTAAGATATGCCGATCTACTGAGTGAATGGGAGGATGACCCCTCTAACAGCACTAACCGCACTGAGCAGTAGGGGTCGGCTATATATCCGTCTACCCTAACTTTTTTGTCCTCTCCCACAATGCTCGGATTCGACTTCCTTGGATTTTTATTCAATCACTTTAATATCAATCCTTCTTTCTTTTTTAGGCAAGTAGCAATTACAAACATCATCTGACACGTTCGCCACAAAGGCGCGGTCATCCTTTCGGTTCGTTGTGTGCAGTAATTTCCTAATTTTCCCACACACTTTCCACACAAAGTGCGCCGAAAAATTTCCACCCTTTAATCTGTTGATGAAGGTTGCTCGGGAATTCCACAAGCGCGGAGTCGCTGGTTAGCTCAAACAGTTTTAAAAACGACAACCGTTGCACACCGGCAGATGACATGACTGAATCTTTAAGGAGGAGAGGGCGCTACAACCTCTATAATTAATGAAGCAAGGTATCCCGATGGCAGGTACGGGAGTGACCTAATGACCTCTCACAATCGCTGATGAGCAGGACAATAGAGATTCTAATCTATCACATACACTCCAGCCCGACCAGCCATTTGGATGCCGGAAAAGGCATAGGCGACCCCCTTGTATCCTCGCTTTGTAGGCGATGTCGGCGTTACACATAGGGATTTCCAATCTGGCAGGCCTGACCCCGAAGCGCCTTTTATATATTCAGATATACTGTCACCTAGGAGGAAAATTAAACCACGGGAGGAAGACGATTTGACCTCTGCCCTTTCTGAGTCCACTTATTTATCATGCACACTCTAAGCTCAGGTCTTATCCAGTACACCTCACGTGAAGTACCACAATGCGACTCAATACCTCATCCCATACAAACCTGTAGTCCCTCATGGACGCAGAGTCATTACCACACCAGTACAACCATCATCATCGTACACCATACAGTCGATACGTTTCCGTGGTGTCCATCTAGTGCCCAGGCACTATACTACACTTTCAGTTAACTATGTCTAAATACCCATTTTCCAATTAATCACGCATAGCGATTGATCGCTCAGGCTCTTAAATCTAACCCACCAGCAGCCACTTGTTATTGTGTTATTCTATTTCAATGAACATACGATACTTTAATATAATCTTATCTCAAATTTGTATAAGCTGATTGCACTAGTACTCACTATCATGTTACTTGATTTCTTATGCCCGGTATCTTACGAGTGCTATTTCTGTTAGTTCCACCTCTTAATTCTTTCACTGAGAGTGAGAAAGCGTTTCTTAATGATACCGAGTCCAGCGCTTCTCTATAGTCTTGATGTGAGGCGGATGTTGCCTGCCTCGAGCTGTCAGTCTCGTAATCGTTAGTATCAGTTTAATTACCCACCGCTGCACTTGCAATTTGAATTGACCATAAGAGAGCGTAGGATGTATCCGTATCCACAAGCGCTATTTATATTTCGAAGTATGTCTAGTTTGACTGCTTGTACTCTTAATCTTGATTATATATTTATTATATCTATTCACCCCCTTTGGGCTTTACATTATAGCCTTTATACTCCCTGATCATCTTGGCGTTAGGCATGTTCTTTTAGTTTCTTTGGTAGGTTATCGTTCAAGTCGCGAGTGAATTGTATCTTCCTCATAGTGGTATAATGTTGCCGGCAGCGTTTAGTGATACTTATATCATCATTTCTGGCTGAGGTAATCTCGTCTTTTAAGGTATAGGGATGTGCTTTAAGCTAATATACTGCGTTAGAAACGGTTATCGGCTGTGAGGCGTTACTCACGTGGCTGATGATAATTTAGAGCCATAGCTTTGAGAACTTCTGCTTGGTTCCCTTATGGGGAAGGTAGCGCGCCACTCCCATAGCGTTTCGTACGGTGAGCGTCGCGGACAGTTGCTTTCTCTTCTTCTAATCTTCTTGATTCTCATTTTTGCCTCTTCTTTAATTTATATTTCACCTATTATAATCTCGAGAGGTCCTTCCGACGCGGGTTGGTCTTTTTTGAGTGTATTCATTCCCAAAATATACCATGACTTATGAGTCTAATAACTGAAGTACATTACGATTCTACTTTACACGGCACTGTATAATTTTTAATCCTAACATGTTTCTTTTAAATATTTATCATTAGTAGTACCTTGAATTGGGTGGCTATTTGAGATAATCATATTAGTGATTACAAGCACAATAATATCTTACCGATATATTTCGAAAAAACTTTCCGTCAGTAACAGACCAATACAGTGGTTTTGGCCTAGTTCAATACATTTATATTTTAAGTTGAGTAACAAAAAGAAAGAAACTGTAATATAATAAATAGGCAATAGGCTTATACCTATAGTATCGTCAGTATAAAATATGGCTCAGATTAGATACAAGCTCTGTTAGTAAGATCTGTCGTTAGGATGATTAATTTTAAATATAGAGGGGTAGGAGGTGCTTGGTAGTATATTAGCAAAGCACAGAGGTAATTTTAAACAGCCAGTATGTATATGGCATTTTAGTAAGGTCTTGGAATTTGTCATCAGAGGGTTCAGCTATGCTGGTATAGCGTGTTTCGAAGTATTGAGGTTTTCCTTTTATTAAAAAGCTTAAATTAGAGTAGGTGAGGCGCTAGTTATTTCGCGAAAAAACGAGGTAGTGCTTAACTCGCGTGAGTAAATAAACCACATATATTATTCACCACAGGCAAACTTCTTAGTTCTTTATATAGTTCTGGTTATGGGTAGTGTATCTAGTTATTAGTATCTATCAGAATTTTTCAATGAGTATTGTGCCTTAGCGTTCTCATTTTATGGTATAGCAGCGGTAAATCAATCTCGACTTCAGCTATTTGGCACTTTGGAGATTGACTACCGATGTGTAAGTATGTAACCTATCTCAGGCCCCTTTTCAAGGAGAGCGATCTGAGCGTCTTTGTGTGAATAGTCATCTGTAACTGGGTGTTTGTGATACCTGTTGATGTAGTTAATGGAAGCTTGAAATATGAACGGGGAGGAGACATACCCCATCGGGAGGCTCTGTAGTGAAGAACGCCGTTTGAAGTGATGGTAAAGGTACTTCTGCGAGTCGGGTCCAATGGCACGTGAATGCTGGGTAAATCAACGAGTGAAGCCTGCTCCTTCAGGTTGGACATGGCATCCTGCAGGTGCGGTGACCATAGGTTTCTATTTCAGCTCTTTTGTTTGTTCTCTAAAATCGAAATATCGTCGCTATTTTCCCACTCCCACTCCTCTCTAAGCAAGCTCATGGGAAAAGATCAATGGTGAATTGCTACGCAGGCGAGGATCCTGTGGTACAAGATTGTCAGAGTTCTGCTTTAGTTTTTGAGCATTGGAGCTTGTTTGAGGCAGCGCTCCTGGGTCGGGAGCGGAAATGGGGCTCTTTGTGTTTCGCTGATTAGGTAGGGTGCGAGTTTCTATATATTTTCTGGGATAAAAGCGGGCTTTTCATCAGAAGTTTCCTGGCCGTCCTGACCTATTAAGGCTGTGTTCATTCTCTTTATTTTTATTTTATATTGATTCTGAAATGCATCCACCGTTTTCATTGTTTCAATTTTAATTGGTGTACATGTTGTATGGGTTAAATGATTGATTCATTATTATTTCGTAAATTTTTTAGAATATGAGGAGATAGACAGAGGGAGGAAGAGAGAGAGAGAGAAGAGAGAGAGAGAGAGAGATGAGAGAAGAGGAGAGAGAGAGAGAGAGAGAGAGAGAGAGAGATGAGAGAAGAGAGAGAGAGCAAGAGAGAGAGAGAGAGAGAGAGAGAGAGAGGAGAGAGAGAGAGCAGGATTGAAAGGAAGGAAGAGGCAGGCACATTATTAATTTCAAATCATAGTTCTACTCCTTGGAAGGATATGTGACTGAAGTCTTTAATAAATCACCGTTGAATCAATGCCAATATAGATATTCCAAAAATGAAGACCCTCATGTTTAAGAATATCGCCCAACTCCACACGTTTAAGTAACACTCTCCCACTTTCACCAACTCTTTCAATAATGTATTTCAGATATACATTATAGAGTCGTGGCGGCAGCATTATCGCTGGGGCTGTTTGTGATTGTCAGGAGCACTGCTCGCCAGGATACTTTTCACCGAGCCACAATTCGCCAGGTAATCGACCTTATTTAGTTGTCATTAGAATACATACAAGGTAGTCGTCAATCTGAACCTTTCCGCTACCAGTACATAACGGCTGCAACAGTCCACGTGCTTAAGCGCAATCGTTAAACAAATTTAATCAGTGGGTCTACAGAATATTTGCTTCATTGCCTCCATTTCGTTTACTTCTTTACATTTAGCATTAAATTTGAATTTAAAAAAGATGTACCCCACATGCAAGGGGCTGACAGTAGTGATAAAATTATTCAAATTTACATTGCACACAATCAACAGTAAAATACCCCTTCGTTGACATCTGTTCTATTCAATGTATATTTTTGATACATGGATATATTTTTGTTGTGAGGACTACTCCAATGTTCATTTTGAATTTTTAATTTATTTAGGAAGAAAGGGAAATCGCTTCCTTATAAATATCAAAGCTCAATGCAAAACCATTTGCCGATGGCTATTTATTGATTCAATACTTTCAATTTTGTTGTTATTTGTATGTTTTATAATATTTTCCACTTGGTTAGTGCTGGTAATGTTTATATTTTTGATCATTTTCATGTTATTATTGTTCTTGTATTATTAATAATAATATATTAATTTTTATTATTATTATTATTATTATATTTATTATTATTATTATTATTATTATTATTATTATTATTATTATTATTATTATTATTATTATTATTATTATTATTATTATTATTTTGGTCAGAATATTTTGTAGATGTATTTGCCATATTTTAATTATGTTAATAGTTACTATGATTGTTAGAAAATGTTATTTGATTCACAAGCACTGCCGATTTTCTAAGTTATTTTATTACCTCATAATGTTTGTAAGATGTCATTAATCACTTGGATGGTATTTTGAAATCTCACTTTCATTGGTGAGTATGTTTTCCGTGGTCTGCTTTAGTTGGAGAATTTACGCGCAGTGACTAGTTTCCGAGGAGGAGCATTGTGTTTGCATTTCTTCGCCATTATTAATATAGTAAGGATACATAGGCACTCATTACTCTCACATCGGTTGGCTTTGAAGAGATAGCGAGAATGGTAGTAACAACTCGTTTACGGCGTTATTAAATGCCTTACTATAACCATTTGCATCTGATCCTGAGTAGCGTGACCTACTTTTATCGCGTGTCTGATTTCCTCTCTCAGCTGTGTCGGGTTGGCTTAATGACTGCTGTAGTGAGCGGGCGGCTGTTTACAGTCTTCGTGGGTCGGCATCTGGCGGGACAGCTTGGCTTTCAACCGCTGTGCCATCTCAGGTTTGCGCTCTCTTGGTCGCGCGCGAGCTGAGCGGTGGGTAGGGCGGAGTCTGTTCTCTTGTGTGGTTCTGTTTCGCACAGAGTTTAGAACTCCAAGTCTGTTCATAGTTGGGTTGTTGGTAATTTTTCCCTTCGAACAAAGTCCTGTAAAGGTATCTGCCACTTAACCATGTCTATGTAGGTCATTTCCTTTCGGCCAGGGAATAGACTGACATCTGGAATTTGGGGGCATTTTTGTTCTAAGACAGGTCATGGAAATTTAGGGTTATGTCCAACCAAAACAGTGGGAAGCTTTGTTCCAGCACTCTTCATCTCGATGGCAGAAATCCATGGCACTCATCGGGTGTATGCTTGTTTGAATCGTCTCGTACTAATCTTAGGGCGTTTGAAGGTAAACTTCTTCGATATTTTCCAATAGAAGACGATAAGCGTTATTTTGAAGGGGGAATTTGATTTTTGAGACCAAATTGGTGGCAAACTTGGGGAGCCAACAAACAACACGTTTCGGTTGAGTTTTCTTATGATTATTTGAAGAGTCGTTGTTGTGGCACTTACCAACTGTTATACCATCACAAGGATAAGGTGGGGTAATTGACTTGATGTTAGTTGCTGTAAGATTTTCATGGTGAGCTCGTTATCAGGACGCCTCGCCCTTAATTTCTGGTGGGAAGATTGTGGCGTGATTTCAAACTCAGCTCTGATGAAGAAACAGATGCGCCTCATCATGCGAGGGTGGCATTCGTTGGGGGGATGGAGTCTTCCCCTTCTTCCCTCGTGAGGAGCTTCGTTTGAGTCCTAAGACTCAACTTTTTAGTTGACACCATTTATGGTCTTGCGTGACTGACTATATTTTGTGGAGTCGTTTTGAGTCAGCTTGCGCTTTGAGGATTAGGCCTAATACTAGAGCTTCGTTTGAAACACACTTTCGAATAGCAAGTGTTTTTTTTTTTGCTGTTGCTATCTGCTCTTCTGCAAGCGACTTTCTTCTTTTATTCAGAGAGCTTCATATAAGAAGCTTAATTTTACGTTGTTCTTATTTGACTCAAATAATTATTTAATTTGCAAATATAGCTATTTCAAGCACTTAAGTACACGAAAGTAACGGATTTTTTTTTTTTTTTTAATAACGTATCTGACTCCAATTTAGGGTTTTACCCCCTGCTCGCTCCTGGGGTACTCCAGACCCTTGTCACTACTGGGGTACCAGTGATGATACGCCCGAAATCAACTTCGGGCTATCAATGATGAATGAACTTCATTCATAACCGGGAATTGGATTAATAGTTACTTGTTAGGCTTAATTAATGATAGTGTATGTGACATTGAACAGATATGGGTTTTCAAGCATAAGTAATATCGGAAATAATATGCACAACCGTCGTTTAGCATACAATGAATCACGTAAAACTCAACTAGAGTTGGGCACTATCTATTCTAATGACCTTTCCGCGTGAGGTCTGAACTAATCCTCCCGAGCTTTTCTTGGCAGCGTCCTTGTTTGGGCACTTCTACCAATCACAGCTCTTTGTTTGGCGCTTCCTGGGAGAAATAGGGCGCCAAACAATAGGTTTTTAAACAATATAGTATGTAATGTATGACGTGGTCACCGAGGATTTTAAGAAGTGATTTGGCAGGAGACCTGCAAGTAAACCTCTCACAGAGCTGGCCATCACCTAGGTCATGCATGCTTTTGTCTCACAAAGATTCCCTAGTATCACGCACTTAAACTTTTCAAGCTTATATTATATATATTATATATACTATATATATATTAAATATATATAATATATATATATTATAATATTATCTATATATGAGATATATATAATATATATATTATATATATATATATTAATATAATATACTAATTATTTAAAAAAAAATGTCAGATTAAAATTCAGGGGGGGCAAGTGCCTCCTTCTGCCCAGCTGGTGACGCCCATGTATATATATATATATATATATATATATATATATATAGTAATTGTCTGTATTTAATTTAATTACCTAAATTATATAATAGGGACCTACCGGAACTGAATCAAATTGCAGAGGTAGTGCCGCGGGTACCGGTATATAATATATATATAATATATTATATAACATTAACCATTCATCTTAAAAAGTTATAAATTTTAATTTTTTGTTACTTAATCTATTACAGCATAAAATATAGTCTTTTCTCTTGCACGCACTTCTTGTTTAGTATTACATAGAAAATTTAATTATAATAATGGAACGAAAATAAAAATCACCCCAACCAAACAAAACTTCTCTTAAAATGTTTTCGCCACCGCTATAAACATAATTTTAGCTTTTTTTGCAAATAAATCGTTTTTACACATATTAAAGCTCTCGCTTTCGATTTGTTCATAGACACTCCTCTCGTCCGTATAATACTTTAGTCATGCATTGCAAAATTTTAGCAACTACTTTGAATAACTCATGAAACTGCAAGAAACTTTTTTACATTAAATTGGCGCTTTCGTTTGAGGGTGTTTATTATAATAAGATGCAATAAATTTGTTAAATTTTAATCCTATTAAAATTTAGAATAAAAAATATAAATAGCAGTGGTACCTAGCTAGTTGGTATTAGTAGGGGTGACAACTTGCAACCTAGGTTCAATAAGCCCTGATATATATATATATATATAATATTCTATATATCTATATATTATATAATATATATTTATATATATATATATAATTATTATATATTATATATATAGTATGTAAAATTTAGTTTGAGTCACTACTTAATTTTTTAAACAAAACTTGCCTTTAGTAAAATTAAAGAATATCAAGCAAAATTGTAGTAGGGAATATTATTATAAAATATTAATTACTTAATATTATAATTTTAATTACCAATATCTTATTCTATTATTATCTATATTTTAATGAATAAAAAGTATATTAAATAATTTAACTAAGTACTAATATACGACTGAGTCCACTGGATGTATTTCTACATTCAGTAATAACGGTAATGTATGAATAAATGCGTAAAACTTTGTTTCAGAACATTTACAATATATATTTAAATGTTATGTTAACTGGTGTAGTTATATTTTATCACATAATGAAAAATATTGTTTATATTATATAATTATTATATATATACTATATATTATATATATAAATATATATATATATATAATTATATATATATTATATATATATATATATTTATTTATATATATTATATATATAAGATATTTATTAATGATTACAATGATCTAACTACAATGGTCAAAAACATCTTATAGTTAAATAGTATTATTTCTATTATATTATATATATATATATAATATATATCTATATTATATATACTTAAATAATATATATATATATAAATATAATAATAATAGAATAATACTAATACTAATAGTAATAAACATAATATAACAAAAAAATAATATAATTATCAAATAATAAAAATAACTATAATAAAATAATAAAATAATAATAATAATATAATAATAATAATAATATAATATAAAATAATCAATAATATCCAGTAGTGTGGTATTAAATTTAGATTGTGTTATGGTCGAGTTTCAAATAAGACATAAATAGTGATGGAACGAAAACTAGTTTTTTCTTTGGTGCATCCCGTCCCGTCCCCGTCCCCCGTCCCCGTCCCCGTCCCAGTCTAGTGTGTGACTTTGTCACATACGAAAACTTTCAGTCTTTCTCCTGTACCATCATTTTTCGAAGTAATTGTCTCTACGCTTTCGTCCCTTCCTCCACATAGTTTTATCTATCTTCTCCACACCCTTCTTATCTTTTTGTTTCAGAGATTAGAGAACGCTGCTAGCTCGTTCTGTGCTGACGGGGTGTGAGCGAATCACTCGTTAGTTTGTTTCCACACACGACTAGACAGCTCTCGCTCTTCTTTCCTGATCGCACTGGCACCTATAGATAGGAGAAGCCTCGCTAGCTCGGGTTTCGAGTACAACCTCATGGACTAGTCCTCATGGAGAGAGAAACTCTCAATTAATATAAATTTGGAAACGAATAATAGCCTCGGACCCATTGGATTTTTTTAGGTAATAAACATGCAATGATTAATGGCAACATATCTGAAATACTTTGAACAATGATACCAACAGTTTTCCCCACTTCACCTGGAGTCCGCCTACCAGGCGAATCTCGCCTGGCATATGTGCCAAACATTTGAGGTAAATACCCACTAAAGGTTCCGCCCATCCTATTGTTCTCACATACCATCGATCACTAATCCACATTGTTACGACCATTGACGCTTCATTTTAGCAATGCACTTGAACAAGTTTTAAGATTGAAGAACTCCCGCACGTAAACGAAGCGGGTATCTTCTCGTCACTAGTACTCGGAATCAAAGTTCATCTAAACACCTCATCTTTAATGTCACCTTGGGGTATTCTCTTATTGCCTTCATGACTAAATAAGATACACTATTGTGTTCTGGTGAAGATAAAACGAAGACATTGCTTTCTTTTTAACCCTTCTACAACAGAAGAGATTTTCTGTTGCAATGTATACAGGTTTCCCCCACGTCGAGACTCACCTGACACCCCAAATCCTCGCTTGATACTGACTTTAACATCCCTTTTCCACCTACAAAGGTATAAATTGGGTTTACAAGCTAGTGTTCTTCCGTTTTTCCCCGACCCAGACGTTGCTTCAGGTGCCAGTGATTTGGGCATCTCCGAAAATAATGTATGGGAACCGCGTGAAGTCAACGCTATTTGTGGAGAAGACTTTCACATTCCCTGCGAAAGCACTCCATACTGCAACAACTGCGAGGATCCCCACAGCGCCTCTTTCTTAAAATACCTCTTTGAACAGGAAATGTTGGAGTTATGTACCATATAAAAACTAAGCAGGAGAGATGCCTTACACCAACTCAAAACAAATATCCTACATGACAAAGACAATCCTTTGCTGCAATTGTAGCAGCTCCACCGTCCCCACTTGTTAACCCACCTATACACCCCCATCCAAGAAGAACAACTCCACCCACCAACTCGAATGGACTCCTGTAGTTGCTGCATCGCCTATATTACCGACTACTCAAATAGTCAGAAAGCAGCCGACGATTCATTCTCCCTCCCAAGTTGGACAACCCTTCCGTGATAACTAAGTTTGATTACAAGCCAGAAAGCTTGGAGAACATTTCTGCCGAGAAACTCTGCTCCATATCCTCACGATGAGTTCGTCAAACCCACGTAAGAAGCCTGCGTCTATATCCCGTAATCTGTCTCCCACCATTGCTCCTACTTCTGAAAAGGATGTCCCTGAGCAGAAACAAAAGATCAGGCACCAAACCAAATATTATTCGCTAAAATATAAAACATCTGAATTCCTAAAGCAGAACACATCGACCCCGTTACAGATCTATTCCCCGAGATAAAAGCACCGACACCAATAGACTATTCTCAACCAACCACAGCTGTCGAACAGCCCACAAAACAGCCCTCTAATTGCCTGCTAAATTATTCCAGCTATTCCGAATCCTCTCCTAACTCTTCGTTTGAGTTCTTTATCACTGTATTCCCTAAAGAATTCTATACCCTAATGGATCACATGAATTACAGTTCCTAAATGGAGCTTAATGGGACTTTCCACTCTTTTTCTAACACTTCTTTCACTTCTTAGAGGGGTGAATGGAAAACCATTTTGCGCAAATACCGCAAACTTTCCAAGCATTTTGCTGCAGCCGGCACCATAAAAGGGAACCAAGAGGTTTTCCATCTTAACTCCTATTGTCCAGCTTCTTCCCAAGTAACAGACTTGACGGCATTTTGACAAAGCCTCCATCCTTAGATTTTCGTGCTTTACAGAGCCTCTGGAAATCAATGAGTATCCCTTCAACTCCCTTATCAGAGATCACTTCCTCCGTTAACACAAAGGAACCTATATTGGATGCCAACCTCACAGCTCCATTTTTTCATAAAAATGTTACTCTTTCACGGTAACACCTTCCAAAACTATCTCCATGGAATCTGCCTCATATTTTCCACTCAATTCTGAATCTGACTGCTTGGTGGATATTGACACCCTTCTCACTTCCAATTATGAACATTTTGACTGCTCTCCCAACGACCAACTGAGTCCACACGATAATATGGACTTGCTCTAACTCGAGTTACTTCACATTCATGGCGAAGTCCCCTCCACTAAATACCACAAGAAAATTCCCCGAAATAGATCTTACAACCAAAGTCACTTTTGTACGATTATTTCTTCCCACCTGAATTTACAGCTCCTCCTCGTAAGGTTCCAAGTCTCAGTCTCTCCACCCCCAACCTATTCTTCTTCTGATGTTGTCGTTAAGCACATATAGACAATCGTCTCAAGAAGACCATCTTCACAGTACTCATAACAACTCACCATGGCCACCTTCCTTCAATGAATTGTCGTGGCTACTCTGTGAATTTTGAAGGACTCGTTCAGTTAGTAATATTATGTACGCCAAAGTGCATATGTTTGGAGGAACTTCGACTATTCCATCGAGACTTCTTCCAACCGTCCGAGTACAAGTCTTCACTAACATTTATAGAACGAGGTGACATTGATAAAGGAGGCGCTGAAATTCTCATTCATAGGTCTATCCGAAGTTCCTCTTCGAACTAGACTTTATGCAGTTTCAACACGAATCCATCTGTCTACCGATTTTACTGTCTGTTTGATCTACTTGACTCCCGATAGCGAGTTCCAAATATGCCGTTTGATTGAGCCTTTTCCAACTTACACCCATTTGCTATGATGGATTTTGCCCCAACTAAGAATTTGCGATCTTCTAGGTCCCGTTTTCTTCTGGGATGCTTAAACTGACTTCCTAACCTTAAACGTTTAGACACGCAAATTCTCCACGCTATATAGATGCCTTCCTTTGCTTCATTTCTAAAGATCTCTTGAAATGGTCAGTTCGATACTTGTAAACAGTTATCTTCGCACTGTCAACTCCACACCATCTTCTCTGTCGTGTGAAAGTTTTACAGAATTCCCGCCGCTTTAACACTCTCCACTCACAGCTCTATTATGGGCATATGTAACCATCACGGTCTCTGCACCAACAGCTGTTGCATGCATTATATTATAACATTGCTAGACATTAGAGGTCTTCCGCTATACTGAGGTCTTTCAAAATTAGAAATAGCATGTTCGTCAACTTTACAGGTTTCTTATTCGCTTAAAATATCAACTGCAACTGGTGAATTGCAAAAACGTGGTGCACTGACGCCAGAAATCACTCTTCCATTAATGCTCCGTCTATTGGCCCCTCTGCACAGCGTTCTTGATGGATCTGTGCAGCATATTGGAAGAATCTTTTTCATCTTGTTTGGGCTAAGCTTTGTAAATCCTAATCCCAAACCTGAAGACCACAGTTGACGGACAACAAGTACCAATTGCCGCTGGACCTGTCTCTTTTAAATTATGGAAGAAAATGGTTTGCAGGAAGCTTTTCCTAATTTGGAGAATCTCCGAGCTTTTTAAACTTCAAAGTGGCTTCTGCAATAGCGTTGACCGCGAACCTCTTGTTAAGACTGGACCATGACATGCTGCGAGGCCTCTCAACTGCAGGATGGTCTTGGTCGTCTTTTTTGACCTTACAACAACTTATGAACAACATGGAGAACTATGGTACTCATTAAACCCACAATGCATGTCGCGAGACAGCTCTTTTTTATTCATGCCTTCTGTTAGACAGAATCATTCCAGGTTTTGCGTGCTCGTCTGTTAATCACACATTTACTACTGGATGAAGGTGTTCCTTAGGCAAGTGCCTAAGTGTATTATTAGTTCGCTATGCAATTCAATGATATCGTTACTCACCATACCCAGCGACTCGGTCAGTTTCCAATATATGTTGATAGCTGGCATTATACATTGCCGGGCTTAGGCTCTCTTTTTTAAAGGCAAGCTCCAATGTTTTGCTCGAGCTGAAGCCTAGTTTCCTCCGCCCCCCCTACATGGACTAAATTCGGAATTTTCCGCGATTTGACTTTATAAACACCAAACTGTAGTTTTTTGCCGCTATAAAACGTTGTTTCCGGTGTTTTTCTGTGTCTGTAGTCTCTTTCGAATTTTAAATTTTCAAACATGATTTTACATTCTTCGTATCAACTACAGAATTTTTTCGAAATGATTTCAAACTTAAATATCGTACGATAGGTTTTACATACAATTATGATAGAAGTCAGCTTTCGATATTTTTGAGTTTGTGCTAGCGTTGTCAATCCCAAACTCCACTTTTTATTTTTGAAATGAAATATTGGGATATTCTTTTTTTCATTCTTATTATCAACATCAATTTTCAGGGCTTGTATAGTCGGGCAAGATGCATCTTTTACTTAGATAATTTTTTTTTTGTATATCAGAAGATTTTTTTTTAAAAGTTCAAAAAATTTTTTTTTGAAATTTTGTTCCCAGAACAAATCAAAATAATGGCGATATTCAAAAAATCTACTAAGCGAAAATTTGGCATCTTCCCGATTCATACTGTCTGAAATTTCATCCTTCACAGAACAGAAAATATCGAAATTTTTCATTTCAAAATCCCCAAAAAGTGGTTTGGGAATTGGCACGCAAGCATTTCAACCTAGTGTCTTTTCTAATATTGTAGTGCATTGTGACCTATCTATGCATATTCAAGTTTGAAATCATTTCGAAAAATTTTTGGTAGTTGATCGAAGAATGTCAAAAACAGGGTTTGAAAAACTTAGAAAAATCGAAAACTTAGTTAAACAAGAAACACTGGAAACAACGTTTAGAGGGCAAAAAAAATCTACAGTTTGGTGTTTATAGTCCAAAATCGGCTGAAAATTCCGAAGTTTAGTCTTTTTAGGGGGGGATCTGGCTCAGCCCCGACAAAGTATTGGATCTTCCTTGAATAGCAATCCAATAGCGCGTTGAGAGATTCACATTGAGATCAACTCCTGAGTGGGCATGCGTACTCAAAAAGAAGTTCCGTTCGTTCTTCTGTACATCGAGAAAAAAGTAGTTCCGATTAGCGTTAATTCTGTTCTTTGAAGGAAAGTAACGTAAGTGCCGTGTAACTCCCGTTTCTTTAGTCTTTTCTTGTGATCTTTATTCGAAGGATTAATTTATGATTTTGTAAAATTAATTCTAACATTTTTATTATTAAAAAGATACCCTTATGTAGCCCTAGCTGCATTCATACTTTTTCTCCTTAATCTCACAAAAAATGTAATTGCTCAATCACTTCCTGCATTCTCACACTTCTGTACATGCACTCTCATCATCGTTCTGTTTGTTTTCATCCAAAATATTCTAAATATTTTAACTTAGACACTTGTTCCAGCTGCTCCCATCTAACATAACTTCACACGTGGACTCTCCTCACCCACGACCATTACCTTACTCTTATCTACGTTTACTTTCAAACGAATCGTTTTAACACACACTCGCAAATCTTCTACTCAATCCTCACACCTTACTCAGATGCACAGCACCAAATCATAGCGCATATAATAGGTTTGGGCACCCTCCACTCTCTTCCGTTCGCTATAATTCTAACACATCTCTGCACCCACCTCTAATTCTCTCATAACCACATATATACAAATTGAATAACCATAGACATAACACCCTGCCTCACTCGCTATTAATATTAAAAACATCACTTTCAACTATTTATTCTTCCACACACTTCACCTTGCCATAGATATACTTTTGATTCCATACACCGACACCATATATCGCTAACACCTGCTATGAGTTCCTATTACATATCGGTACGCTGTTTGCAAATCAAAAACTAATACAATTTATTCTTCTTCTCACTCTTTCTCAATCATTTTTTCATGTGAAACATTGATTCAACACAGTCTCTGCCACTTCTAAACGACTTTGTCTCTCACCAATCAGTCTTCATCATTCGACGCTTCGTTCGACAAAATACAGTTATATTTTTCCGTACTACTTTAGATAAACGTAATCCCCTATAGATTCTAAGTTATCCCTTATCTCCCTTACTTATGTAGGGTACATTAATGCTCTCCTCCATCCTCGGAATATCTCCTTCACATAACGCTTTGTTACACAATTGCCAAATCCAATCAATCACCATCTCGCCTCGCTGTTCTTGAATCATTTCAGCGGTAATTTCATCTATACTGCAAATTGCATTCTAACTTTCTCGTTAACCATTACCCGCCTCATTCCAGACTCTCCCAATATCTATTCCTTCTTGCAACATCAACCTACGCACATTCACTATTACCAATTCATTATTGACAATGTTATGTGCAGAATTTCGAAGGTGTTCACCATAATCTAGTCAACATTCATTTCATCAATTAGATAAGCACCATCCTATTCATTATCTAGTGCAGATTCTCTCTCTCTCTTATATACTTATATATATATATATATAGTATATATATATATATATATAACTATATTTATATATATATATAATAATTATTTAATATATATATATATATATAATATATAATAATTAATATATATATTATTATAAATGACTTATTATATATATATTATAATATATATATATAATACTATATATAAAAGGATTTTTTTTAGCTTTACAGGGTGGTTAGTTGGCTTATCAACATGTCACAGAAAGTCGAGGCAAAATGTACGGACTAAAAGTAAGCGGAGGAAAATAACGTAACTTATCGGTGCGTTACATGAAGAAAGTACACTAGTCGTTACTCCCGTTACCCAAAAAACTAGTTCCGTTAGTAACGGAGTAACGGAGTAACGGATCGTGCCCACGGTTAACTCCCATGGCTTCCACTTCTCACCCGCCAAAACCAAAGATGTACTTTTCGGAAAAGGACGGGAATGAAGCCACTTCTCATCCCCCTCCCCCACAAATCGAACCTTACATGGTTCACCCATTCCTGTTACTTCACAGGTCAGATTTATGGGCCTCATTCTGGATGACCACCTGACATATTCACAGAGTTTTAAACATCTGAAAACAACTTGTCATCGTGCGCTTGACATGTTTCACCTCAAAAACCTGAGGCACTGATCGCAAGTCATTCCTTTCAAATTTCTACATGGTCCAAATCCAATCAATGTTTGACTATGACTGGGTAGTATATGGTCAGGCCTCCTCAACTCTACTACATCTGCTAGCCCCATCCAAATCGTGGTGACCCATATCTCCACAGAAGCCTCCCGATCATTCTGGAAGCTAAAGCCGATGTAATGCCGCTCTCCCTGCGAAGGTAATATATTATGTGCATAAGCTATCTTCGCTTTCAAATTCCAATACTTTCCGCACTGACACCGATTCGGTGAGAGATACCTCAGAACTCTCCTTATCGGCCATTTGCAAACATAGTTTGTGGTATTCTTAACTTTCTCAATAATCTTTTGCAAAAGGTGCTGCCGTTCTTTTATGATGAAGAGTATACACCTTGGCTATTCCAAGTATCGGCCAAATCCTAGATACGCAGGCAATGATATTTTTCGTACTTTTTTTCTAAATTTCTGACACCTTTGCAATACAATTTTATTAAAGCTAGGCTAAGAATAGTGTGAGGCTTTTGATTTTGCGTTCGAAATTTTTGTGTAAAAAAAAGCATTTCCTTTTTAAATAATTTTGCTTCACTAATTTTATTAAAGGAAAATTCTTTCAGACGTATGAATTTATTAATTCAAATATTTAGTACAATAATAATAATAATAATAATAATAATAATAATAATAATAATAATAATAATAATAATAATAATAATAATAATAATAATAATAATAATAATAATAATAATAATAATAATAATAATGCTCTTTTCAGTTTTTAAACAATTTTATTTAGTCAATTAATTATGCGTAAGTTGTTACACGGCACCGCTCGCGCGCAGCTCGCATTAGAAGCGAGCGCTTCAGCGAGCGGTCTGCAATGCATCCACGCCAGCCTGCCGTGCATCCACCCTATGGTATTGTATTAGTTTTTATTAAATCAATAAATATCTAATGAAAAATTAATTTAACTTCAAGGTAATATATATATATATATATATATATATATATATATATATATATATATATATATATATATATATATATATATATATATATATATATAATAAATATATATATATATATATATATATATATATATATATATATATATATATATATATATATATATATATATATATATATATATAAAGAACATATTTTTAAAATAATTTTGCTTCAGTACGTTAATTATAAATTTGTTGGAACGATTTATGCATGTCTAGCAACATTTTAGTACGTTTATGTTCAAGTACTTTTTATTGCCTGCTTATCTAAGAAATTGCCCCCATTATCTTCATTTTTCTGCTCTGCCTTCTCTTTCCAAATCCAGCCACCCTCTCAAAGGTATCATTCTTGTCTCACTCTTCAGTCACGGCGGATCCATTCCAGTGTTCACTGATTAATTTAAAACAAGAGACGGAGTGGCAGAGTCTGTCGTCTTTTCTGACCGCAACCTCTCCCATACCGTTCCCTTTAATGCTTCAATTTTTGATGGAGAAATAATAGCTATAATGATTACCCTCTCTCGAATTTCATTTCTTAATCAAGACTACCCTTATGTAAATTATTATTCGCATTCGCTCATGCTCTACAGGCTCTTAGTTCTCCCTATTCTAATAACGCAATGGTATCCAACGTACAACAATTCCTCCGGCTGCTTCACTCTCGCAAGAAATAATTTACACTCTGTTGGACCCCGTGGGGGGGTGGGTGACTGACAATGAAACGGCTGATAGAGAGGCCAGAGTGGCCTCCTCTTTTTTTTCAGTTAACACCACCGATCTCTAGTAAAAGGAGAGGTGTATTCAATTTATGACTGAGTGAGACGAAGCTAAGCCCAAGGAGAGAATAACTCACTTTCTATATTTCTTTAGACCTATATTACCCCTATCTCAATTGTAGATGCGAGTTTTGTCTGATATACATAATTTATTTACTACTTTTAGGGGCCAAAATATAACTATTTATTTTCTTTAACTTTTCTTTACATATTCTCTAAGATTTATCAGAGAAGTTAAATTTGTTAGCATCTAAATAATTACTATATCTGGCATCACTTCAAGCTTTCACAAATTACTAAGACCAAGAAAACTTTTAATCAAACTAGTACCATACAAATAATTTCTTTAAAGAATCTATTTTCTCTTCATCAGAGGAGCATTCTTTCAGCACTTTCTAATCACTTTCTGAACAGTTTTGTTCTGAGTTCTCAGATCTTTCTGAGTAACAACTCTGGAACCTTATCTGGAAAATATGAAAGATCAACGCAAATTGCAGCAGCTCATTTTATCTCAGATTAAAAAAAAAAAAAAAAAAAAAAAAAAAAAAAAAAAAATTATTTTATACACAAAAAAAATTTTAAAAAATTATTTTTTTTTTTTTTTTTTTTTTTTTTTAAATTTGTTTCAAGAACAAGTCCAAAACTTCTGAATATATACAAAGAAATTATCAAAATAAAAAATGTGCATCTCCTCCGACTACAAATTGCCTGAAAATTTCAAGCGGATAGGATTAACACGAAAAAATATCCACATTTTCAATTTGAAAACTCAAAAATAATAGGTTTTGAAAATCGATTATTACTCAGATATGGGGTTAAATATCATAATTCCGTTCCTACATATTTTAGATAATAGTCTAATCTTTGTTGCCTATTTCAAGTTTGAAGTCATTTCGAAAAAATTGTAGAAGTGAGAATAGACAAATGTCAAAAACATAGGTTTTAAAAAATTAGAAATACCAAAACAATGACTAACCAGACACTGAAAAACACTCGTAAACGACGTTTTAGACGTCAGAAAAAGCTACAGTTTGGTGTTTATTGGGTCAAAATCGGCTGAAAACTAAGAATTTTATGTCCATTTTTATGGGGGTGGGGAAATTGTGCTCAGCCCGAAGCAAAAATTGGACCTACCCCTTAAAACTGTAAGTTGGTATTGCTTCGGGCTTAGCTGAGCCTCCCCATCCACTAAAAATGGACATAAAATCAGTTTCAGCCCATTTTCCACCAAATAAACACCAGCTGTACTCTGTTTATGTAAAATGTCATTTTCTTTATTTTTCTAACGTTAATTTTGCCCCCATTATTCTAATACTCATTCAAACAAAATCCTACCATAGCTCACCATTAACACAGGTCACTCATCAGATTGCAAATCCTCTCCCCCCTCATTCCTCTCCACTTCAGCACACATACATACATTTTACCCCACACCGCTAATCTTCACCCCTTCTATTCATCTTTGTTTCAGTCACAGCAAGCAAATCAAATTTACAATTTCTAAATACGTCAATCACCTCTCTCATCTTCTAACCATTTATTTCCCTAACATTCCATGTACCCAAACGATTCATACAATTTCGCCGAAAGATTCAAGGTCGCTTACGGCGATCACGACCAGGTTCGAGGAATGCATAAGCATTCCTAGGGTGAGAATAAGTGGTAGCCGGGGCCCCAACCCAACTTTATTCGCCTTTTGAGACACGCAGAGCATAAGCAGTAGGAACTTTCTACCACACACACAGGGATATATGAAAAAAGGTAATCTCTGTAATAGTAGTAGTGGTTTATGGTCTGCATGTGATACGGAGAGTCTACTCCTGTGTAAGAAGAGGGTCGATATGAGTGTAAGAGGGGCAATGACAATGCATTGGGAACTGGAGTATCATGGGGTGTATCCTACACTCCAAATGCCCAATGGCAGGTAATCTCATCGCTTCGATTGCGCTCTCTCTCTCTCTCTCTCTCTCTCTCTCTCTCTCTATATATATATATATATATATATATATATATATATATATATATATATATATATATATATATGTTTTTTTTTTTTATATTTTTATATATATATATATATATATATCATATGGAACCTATATTTAAAGATGAACAGGAAGACAAACACCAAGGAGAGTGCCATAGTTTATTAAGGACGTTTCGCGCTATAGCTAAGCGCATCATCAGCTCTAAGTAAATAATAAATTATAAATAAACAATGTCTACAATATTTGCGATTATATAAAATATATAAAATATAAAATTATAAACATATAAAAATATATAAAAATTACAAAAATTAAATCTATTAATAACCTCGTTTTACTAACCTTACATAACTGGATCAACCAAAAGAATGAATGAACAAGATAAGATCGGAACACTATTTATACCAAAATTATACATAGAATGGTTGGTTGTTTGGGACTTACTAAACTTAAAAATCAGTATTTATAACAATATAATAAAATGAAAATTATAAAAGACATATATAATAAAAATTATTAAATTAAAATTAAAGTAAATTAAGTTTGATAGAAGATAAATCAGAGTTGAGTTCAGGTTCCAATTCATGAATGTAGAGGCTCTCCAAGATTTTCCTTTGTCGCGAGAATCAGTGACGGAGGCAAGAATCGAGAAGTCATTGGTAGTGATGGGATGGTCTTTTTCATGGCTATGGCTACGTATAGATGAAAATTCAGGCGAGGATAGAGGAAGATTTGAGCGGAAAGAAAAACCCTTATGTTTGGCAATCCTGATGCAAAGTTGTAGGCCTGTTTGACCTACATAGCGGGCATTACAGCCAGCACACTTATACAAGTAGACTATCGAGGAGTGCAACTCTTTAGGGATTAAATTTTTGGATCTGAAAAAGTTACTAATTTTGAAGGAGGTCTCAATAAAAAACAATTTTCAAAATTTACCAATTTAGCCACCTCAGATTCTATTTTTCTGTTTAATAACATCCTTTATCAACAGATTGATGGTGTGGCTATGGGTTCACCTTTGGGTCCCTCCTTCGCCAACGCCTTTCTCTGCTATCATGAACAGTCCTGGCTCGAAAATGCCCCCCAGCCTTCAAACCCATTGTCTACAAAAGATATGTGGATGACTGCTTCTTAATTTTTTCCAACAAAGAACATGCCGACTTATTTTTAAATTTCCTTAATAAACAACATAAAAATATCAAATTTTCCATGGAGTGTGAGGTGGATGGATTCCTTCCGTTTCTTGATGTTGGTGTCTCACGCACTAATGGTTCTTTTTCTACACAGATTTACCGCAAGCCGACCTCCACCCAATTAGGCACTCACTTCTTCAGCTTTCTTCCAGATAAGTTTAAATTGTCCGGCTTTACAGGCAGAATAAACCGGGCCTTTAAGGTATGTTCCTCTTGGATTTCTTTTCATTCAGAACTCCAATATTTAAGGAGCTTCGCTAATTTTAATCTCTTTCCTTCATACCTTGTTGATAAAATCATATTTAACTTCCTTGAGAACCATTTTAGACCACCTACTCCCACTTTTGATGTCCCTAAACAGAAAATTTACCTGAAGATTCCTTACACAGGTCGGTTCACCGACACCCTTATTAGAACCCTCAGACCAATATTAATGAGACACTTCCCATTTGCCACCTTTATTTTCATTCCCACTAATAACTTCAAAATTAGTAACTTTTTCAGATCCAAAGATTTAATCCCTAAAGAGTTGCACTCCTCGATAGTCTACTTGTATAAGTGTGCTGGCTGTAATGCCCGCTATGTAGGTCAGACAGGCCTACAACTTTGCATCAGGATTGCCAAACATAAGGGTTTTTCTTTCCGCACCAATCTTCCTCTATCCTCGCCTGAATTTTCATCTATACGTAGCCATAGCCATGAAAAAGACCATCCCATCACTACCAATGACTTCTCGATTCTTGCCTCCGTCACTGATTCTCGCGAAAGGAAAATCTTGGAGAGCCTCTACATTCATGAATTGGAATCTGAACACTCAACTCTGATTTATCTTCTTTCAAACTTAATTTACTTTAATTTTAATTTAATAATTTTTATTATATATGTCTTTTATAATTTTCATTTTATTATATTGTTATAAATACTGATTTTTAAGTTTAGTAAGTCCCAAACAACCAACCAATCTATGTATAATTTTGGTATAAATAGTGTTCCGATCTTATCTTGTTCATTCATTCTTTTGGTTGATCCAGTTATGTAAGGTTAGTAAAACGAGGTTATTAATAGATTTAATTTTTGTAAATTTTTTGTATATTTTTATATGTTTATAATTTTATATTTTATATATTTTATATAATCACAAATATTATAGACATTGTTTATTTATAATTTATTATTTACTTATAGCTGATGATGCGCTTAGCTATAGCGCGAAACGTCCTTAATAAACTATGGCACTCTCCTTGGTGTTTGTCTTCCTGTTCATCTTTAAATTGAGGTTCCCTAGGAACAAATCAATCGTAGATATATATATATATATATATATATATATATATATATATATATATATATATATATATATATATATATATATATATATATATATATATATATATATATATATATATATATATATATCCTTTTATATATGTAGGAATGGAAACATCCTCATTATCGGATGTGTAACAATAAATATCCGCATCCGTATCACGCGGAAGCGAAGAATTAAATATCCGCATCTCCGATATTAAAATATTTTGATACGAAATATCACTAATGTATATATATATATATATATATATATATATATATATATATATATATATATATATATATATATATATATATATATATATATATATATAATATATATATATATATATATATATATTAGTGATGGGACGATTAATCGGAATCGGCATCGGAATCGGAGGAATCGGCTGTTTTTCAGGGATCGGAATCGGAATCGGAATCGGCAAAATTATACCGATTCTTTGACCAATTCTTTGGTATACAATCTGAAAATAATTTTTATTCGATCTTTATGATATTTCAAAGACAATATTTCGAAGTCTGCCGTATTGATTTTTAATTTCAGTTCTTTCTGAATTCTATTTAATTAAAGAAAACTGGATTGAGCGGCGCATCTTTACGTAGAGCCTGAGATATCATGTTAGGATTTTCAGACAGGCAGACATTTGGCAATGTTTCGTTAGTCATGTCATGTAATATGTTTTGATAATTATATACCCGTGAACTCGTAAGTGAGCAGTGAAATATTTGCCTTGTAGGCTTGTAATAATTGGAGCTATTGAATATAAATGCTATCCTTCGAGTTTCACCTTTTCACGTATCTCACACAGCATCTAATATAAGTGATTGTCTTCAAAATGTTATGGAAGAATTCAATATACCTGCTAATAAAATTCATGTTATAGTAAGGGATAACGCACCTAATATGGCTGCAAGAGTTACACAAGCAGGATTCCAGAAATTACCTTGCTTTTTACACTCTTTGACACTAGTTCTACTTGATGCCATATTTGAACAAAGAGACGTAAAAAAAATATATCCATATGCAAACAAATCATATTAATCACTCGCCTCAAGCTATTGCCAAGTATGAAGAATATCAAACTAGATTTAATTTACCACAGCACAGATTTATTCAGGATACACAAACCAGATGTAATAGCCAGTATCATATGCTTTCAAAAATTTTTGAACAAAAGACGGCTCTCATTTCATATTGCAGTGATCATTCAAAACTTGTATGCTTAGAAACAATGGAAAGTTCTTGAAAAATTGCTAAAAATACTTAAAAATTTTGTTGATTGTACAAATTTATTGAGCCATAAGGAATCAATGGCATCGGCAATAATCCCAAATATGAAAATGATTTGCATTTTTTTTGAAAAGAGTCAGAAAAAAAGAACTATTTGAGGGACTTGGGTCTACAGTATCAGCATGGAAAAATTCGGTAAAAAATAGATTCAGCATTTACTTTACTGATAAGAATCTTGTGCTTGCTACCCATCTTGATCCACGCTTTAAAATTACATTCCTTGAGGATGATTATAACAATATAAAAAGTGGAAGATATTCTTAAGCAATCGATGTGCGAAGATATATGTTGTATAAAGGAAAGGAAAACAGTTTCCACTATACTTTAAACCAATTTTCAGATTGAGCCACAAGGAATCAATGGCATCGGCAATAATCCCGAATATGAAAATGATTTGCATTTTTTTTTTTGAAAAGAGTCAGAAAAAAGAGCTATTTGAGGGACTTGGGTCTACAGTATCAGCATGGAAAAATTCAGTAAAAAATAGATTCAGCATTTACTTTACTGATAAGAATCTTATGCTTGCTACCTATCTTGATCCACGCTTTAAAATTACATTCCTTGAGGATGATTATAACAATATAAAAGTGGAAGATATTCTTAAGCAATGGATGTGCAAAGATATATGTTGTATAAAGGAAAGGAAAACAGTTTCCACTACTTTAAACCTATTTTCAGATTTTTCTCATTTATCAACAGAATGGGGCGAAAAAGGTGATACTGAAGATAATAGTTTTAACTTCAGTTTTGAAAGTTGCTTTTCGGAATTTAAAGAAAAAGACTTTAAAAACAGCAAAAAACTCATTCTCAAGGAGAAAGACACATATATTGGAAAAAATTGAAGATGTTATGAAAAGTTGAAATCAGCCAATATAAAAATATGAAACTTATTAAAAATTCAAAGTCCCTTACACTGGTGGTCATCGAATAAAGGAACCTTTCAGCATTTGGGTGTCCTTGCTTTAGAAAATATTCAAGCTCGTCCCTTTTCCGTGGAAAGTGAAAGACTCTTCAGAATTGGAGGATCAATTTATTCTCCTAAAAAAATCAGATGCACTCAGAAACGGGAGAAATGTTAATGT
>JABUQX010030770.1:77500-80000 GCA_015478945.1 Trachelipus rathkii
TTCAAGGTTTCAGAACCGTAGGTGGATGTCGAAGACTCATCCCCCCCTCAGATAATATTTAAATATCCATGAATAAGAAGAAATAAAGAGAAACATATGAGAAGAAGATGGGATTGAATGAAGAATGAATAAGAAGGTAGAGATGGAGCACTGCACTTGTGTAGGAACCGTAACATGGGATGTGCAATGCAGTGCATAGTAACCCTAAATTCGTCTAATATACCAATACTGGTGTTAGTTTACATGTATCCATACAGTTAGATCTCAAATTTGTTAGTTACATGTGGCTGATGGGTGTCGGAACACCATCTATGAGAACTACCCACTGAAGAAAAACTTGTTTTGGGTCTGTCTATTGCACATTACATCAATCTTTATATACTAAGATGCTGAAGTGTGATCGCCTTAGGGGTCTGAAATGGTAAGACACCCACGTGAGTTGGGATACTGAACTTTGAAAAGGGGTTTTATCTTTAAAATGAAATGAATTCATCTAATAATTACATAGATGATCACAATATCAGTCTCAAATCTCATGTTCTTTAGACATACGTAAACAAAATTCTTGTGTTTGAAGAAATACTATGCTTAAAGTTAGTATTTTTATTTTGTTAAAACTTTTTACTTATTTTTTCAAAATATTTTAGTTTATATTTACTTTTTTGTTAAAAAAAAATATTTTTTTTATTAAAAATATACACTTTTACAGACCCAAAGACAGTAAGTCAATAGATCAAACTCTGTCAACCCCTACACCTCCCCCTTGTTCCTCAATCCTGATCAATTGATTAAGCGATTAAAGTCATGATTAAGTAATTAAAGTCCTAATTAAACTTAATTAAAAAATATGCTCTTGTATAAACATAACATAAAATTATTAAATTCATTTTATGTTTTTGCTAAATTTTTATTGTTTTTACAATCCTTAAAAAATATTAATTAATCAATTGATCAATAGATCAAACTCTATCCACCCTTACCCCTCGCCCCCCTATCCTCAATCGTGATCCTTTGATTAAGCGATTAAACTAACGATAGATTGGTTAAAGTACTAATTAAACTTAACTATTTGTACAACATCACATAAAAAATGTTTTTTGTAAGAACATTACAAAAAATTGTTAAAAATATTTATATTTTTACTAAATTTTTATTCTTTTTAATTAAAAAGTGTCGATACCAAACACACCATAGGGGTGCACACCCCTAAAGTTGGTTAAGGCTATTGTCTCGTTAAAAATAATAAGTTAATATATTTATTAATGCATTAAGGCATACATACACACACTCTATAGCTCAATAAGGTTGGGCGTAGGAGTCATCCCAAGGATGAAACTTTATTTGAACTAGTCCCAACGCCAATTTGAAATAATAAATAGTGTTATAACTAAATATCAAAAGTAGGAATCAGAGAGGGAGTCAGACTGACTACAGAACGGCATCGGAATAGAGCAGGATCGGAGTCAGAGTTATGCGGTGCATGAATCAATATTTGCTCTTGACTTGTATAATGTACGCTACATCAAACCATATGTAGGAAAGGGTGCTGGGCTCGAATACACTGGGTTCCACCTCTTCTATGAGATATTATTAAACTCAAACGATAAATAATACATACATACATACATACATACATACATACATACATACATGATTATGAAGTCTGCTCCAGGGAACAGTTTTTGAACTTTTCTGCAACAAGGGAAAACACCCACTCACCGATAAGTGGCATGGTAGCTGCAGTTAGCTGCCGCTTTCACTTGCGGGTTCGGGGTAAGGAGGTGTTAAAATGTCCTTCAGGAGGCAGGAGAACTCAGCTCCGATGTCAACCAGGTAAAGACGTTTGGTGGAGGGGTCAAACGTAGAAGGCGGTGTTGAGAAGAGAAGCTAGTGTCCTTAACCTCATTTAAGGACTGACTAGGAAGTTTTATGAAAATGTTCACTAATATACACATTTCCTAGCATGCTCCCTGAAGTTCCTGTGATAGTAATATTCGTGGAAGGAGGGAAACTTCCCCCGTGTGATAGAAAGCGGACGTGGGGCGATAAAGCTCGGGCAGACGGTGAAACCTCGAAACTCCCATATCAGGGTTTCAACTAGTCTCTCCAAGCTGGTCAGTCTCTCTTATATAGGAGAAAGATACTGAGATAGAGTTCCTGAAGAAGGAAGAGAAACAGAGGAGGTTTGCGCAATATGTGCTTGTGAGGAAATTTCAGCCATGCAGAGAAACTGATATCGAATGATGATTTCGATAGTCTCTGAGAAACTCTGGAGCGATAAAGTTGGGTCACAGGAAGCCAAAATTCTTTCTATCTCCTGTGGTAGCTTCTACAGGAAAAACTGTCAAAGATAATCTTTTCCTGATGGAATGGTGAATACCCAAGCTGGCAAAGCATGTTGGAGAGCATCTTGCTAGGGGTCTGTCTTCTAAAGCTTCTCCCTTAAACAGTTGTTCTAGCCTATCCCCAGACCATAAAGATAGGCGGATTAGAAGAACCT
>JABUQX010030770.1:82500-84948 GCA_015478945.1 Trachelipus rathkii
AAGTTCGTCTCCAAAAGAAAACAACCAAAATGAGGAAAAAGAAGAAAGTCCAACAATGCTAAAAAATCCAAATCAGAACATTCCAAGAAGATGACTCAAACGAACTGCAAACGAACATTATCGATACGGACTTCTTTTATTATTCTCAATTAATTTTGGATTGTGGTCTGAAACTCATTTTGAATTCCACTACGAACTTTCAGGCTCCTCTTCGAATTCTAAATAATTCAGTACCATCTCCCATTTTTTTCTTTTACAAATGAAGAATTTGCAATCGCAAAAAACGAACTGTATCCTTCATTTACAAATCCTCTGTACATCACCACTTCATCTCGCCGCCATTTCAAAAATCACTCTAACCGTAGTGACGCACAGTGGTGATGTAAAACATTTAAATCCTATACCAAACCAGAATCGCAACAACGTTTATTTTCAAGATCTCCATAAGTTTGTTCATCCAAGTGTCAGAGCGCTCTTCGAAAATTGAAAGACACGCAAATTTTGGCTATATGGATTCAAATCATCACGTATGACTAATCTTCTCACCAATATCAAAATACCACGATTCATCGTCAGTGACATTCTCATAACAGCTTGTGTGCGATATCTCTAATTTATATAACAGTTGTATTTTCTTGCATTCAAATGTTTTGTATATTTGCCTATGTCTAACGGATAAATTAAATTCTGTATTTGAAATTACCTTTTATTGGCAGAATTAGTTGTGAAATTGAGCGCTTGTATTTGTGATCTCATGCATTCAAATATTGTGTGTATGCTTAGATCTTCGATGAATCACTATACTTATATTTCAAATATTCTTTGCATTATCATGTAAATATCTTTGCATTCAAATGTTTGATATGTATGCTTATATCTAAGGATATAATCAGATATGCTTGCATGAATGCTTATAATGCTTTTAAATTATGTATTTATATACAATTACCACTCTGTTTTAGCTGGAAAGTAATGTAGCATCCAAAGCATAATTCATTCGTAAAAAATTAAAATTATTCTACTATGCAAAGAGATTTGCGTAAGCAAAATTTGACATCAGTAGGATCAGCAAAAATTAATATAAAATTCTTTCCCCCTCCTTGTCGAGCACTTCTCTCCCATATTCTCTCCCGCTCTCTTCTCACTATCACTCGGACTCAGTACTCACTACTCACTTGCCTGCTCCCAAGAAGACAAAAAAAGCTTATAAGGAAACCCAAAGCTTTCAGGAGTGAGGCTAAAATTTCAGGCATAAGTCCGCAACCAGCAGAATCGACTCTCACCTATTTACAAAGATTATCAAAAGAATAAGTTGGCAGCGGTTAACACAGCGAAAAAGCCGTGACGCTGCTCATTGAACTTACGAAGAAAAAAAAAAAAAAAGAAAGAATCTCAATAAAGGGGAGACTGTTGTTATTTAAATTTTAGTGAATTGTTTTATGACTTTTAAATCATTTGTTTTATGACTTTTAAATCATTATCCAACTCATATAGAGTCCTATTACGAAAGAAAGAAAAGAATTACATCAAGACTATCAAAAGACGGCCCTATATTATATATATATATATTATATATATATATATATATATTATACTATATATATATATATATATATATATTATAAATATATAATATATATATATCTATATATATATATATATATATATATAATATATATATATAAATATATTTATATTTTATATATTATTATATATAATATATATATATATATATATATATATATATATTATATTATATATATATAATATATTATATATAAAAATATTATATAATATATATATATAATATTATATATATATATATATATATAGGTTGGAAAAAACCATGTTTTTAAAAAACCAAAAACCATTGGTTTTTTTTAAAAAACCCAAATACGGTAATTTTTTATTTTGGTTTTTTTATTTCATGATAATGTATTTTAAGGTTGTTTTTATTGGTTTTAATAGATTTTAAAGGCAAAAAATCACTACTGGAAACTGTTATACACATGTGCTAACACATACTTTAAAATTCCTTAAAAAGTTCTTTAGATTCTAAATTTCAAAATTTTCTAAAAATGTGGATCGATAAAATTATTATTATTTTTTGAGTCTTTACAATATAAACTCATAAGTAAAAAATAAGAGGTATATTATAATATATAAATTATTTTTTGAAAAAAAAGTTATACTTTTAGTTCACAAAAAAAAAAAAGTTTATTCCAAGTAACCATTAATATATCAAATGAATTCTTATTTAACTTTATATTTGAATACTAGGAATATATATATATATATAACTATATTATATATATATATATATATATATATTAGATAAATATATATAATATATAATAAATATATATATATAATATATATTATAATATATTAATTATACTATAATAATATATGGACATTAATAAGTTGTAGATCTCTACTAACTTCTTC
>JABUQX010030771.1:0-10000 GCA_015478945.1 Trachelipus rathkii
ACCTTTAAGCATGGTCAATTCAGGCCTTGATACGGTATCAAGGCCGAAATTAAATCAAGGCCAAAACCGAATACCAAGGCCCAAAGACATAAAGAAAAAGGGGCTAAGCCCCTAAAGGGGCCAAAAATAGGGGGAGGTACGTTACGAGCGGTTGCTACGCAACCGTTCGGCGCACCCCTTTCCGAAGGGATGCAAAACTCAAAGGTCTCAAAAAAGCTTACTATGGGTCAAAAAGCTACAACGGCAAAACTTCAAGGCCAATAACCATCAAAAAAAGGGGGCTAAGCCCCTAATGGGGCCCAAAAATAGGGGATGGTACGTACGACGGTTGGCTACGCCAACCGTTTCTGGGCGCAATCCCTCTTCGAAGGGTTTGCCTACAAATCAAGTCTCAAAATTGTCACCGTAGATATACACAGGGCTGCGCTCGGAAAGCGCACTCCCGTACATCTATATTATTATGATTGATTATTATTTATTATTATTATTATTATTATTATTATTATTATTATTATTTATTATTATATTATCATATTATTATTATTATTTATTATATTGTTGTGCTATTTTCATCTATTATTATTATTATTATTTTATTTTTAGTTGATTATTATTATATTTATTATTATTATTATTATATATGTGATTATTATATTGATTATTGATTAATGTTAGTGATTTCTGGCTGAAGCGTAACTTTATTACTTTATATTATTATTATATATTAGTATTATTATCAGATTATTATATATTATATTGATAATTATATTTATATTATTATTATATTATTATTATTATTATATTATTTAGGATTATTATTATTTTATTATTTTGATTATATTATATTTGTATTATTATTATTATTATATTATTATTATTGATTCGTTATATTATATATTATTATTAGTTTTTTTTATTGTTTTTTATTTCTTGATGTAATTATAATTAATTATAAAAAATGTCTTGGAAACCTACATCACAACGGTTGCATGCGGCTTCAAGATTAACTGGGAGTTCTTGTAGACTAGTTGAGACTTTTTCCCTTCTTCTCAGTTACTCCAGGCTATACAAGGGTCTCATTCCCCCTGTATAGGGTACTGTTCTCATATCTTGGGGGGGGGGGGTCTTGGTTTCCCCGGCTTTTGGCAGGGTCGAGTCAAAAGCCAAAAGGCTTATAAACGTTCCTGTACTTCAGTTCACTTGACCCTCTTCTTTGCGGCGCGATGTTTGGAGCTTATATCTCTTTTCTATTAGGTACCACAGCGCAGTGTTCGAGGGAACTTGCAAATCGTGCGTACACACTTTACGACGCCCTCGTAGCACAAGGACTGCTGTGTGTCTGCGCACGAGTATTGTGTGGATCTTGGTAAAATTCCAGGCTAGTTCGCTGCCGGTGTTCCTTCTTTCCTCCCACCTCTGTTCTGTGAAATTCTCTTTTATTCTGTGTTTCTGCTGAATTTAATCTCCTCACTTTAAAGCCTGCGCTATGTGCTCATCTGCGTAATTTGACCTAGAGGGTGAAACTTTGGCGTCCAACACCCCCTCCCTGAATAGGGCTCTGCCCGTGAGTTGGTGGTGAACAACTTGTAAAAAAACAAACGCCAAAATCTGCATTTCATGGAGGGCCAACCACTAGGTACTCATAAAAGATATGTCGGCCTCTCACATACTTGTTCATGTTATTATTACCATTTTGGATGCTATTTTTACTTATTATTATTTATATTATTATTTATTATATTATTTATTATTATTATTATATTATTATTATTATTATTATTATTATTATTATTATTATTTATTATTATTATTATTATTATATTACTTATTATATTATATTACCTCGTATTTAGTATTGTGGAATATTTTTAGGAGTTGGATACTGTATGGAATGATTGTATTGGATACTTTACTAATAATTATAACTGATTTATTATTGCTTTTTATCTGTTTTATTAATAATCTATTACTGTTATTATTAATTTATTTATTGCTATTATTATAATTTTTATTATATTATTATTATTATTATTATTATTATTATATTATCTATATATTATATTATTATTATTATTATTATTATTATTATTTGTTATTATCATTTTATACTTATTATTATTAATATATTTCAGTCCCAAAGGACACGACACTGTGTTGCAATTAGTAGACCCATTTCATGATACTAGGGAAATTATTTTTGTTATTTATAACTGATTGGTATAATGAAGTTGTAAAATATTGGACTTATGTTAAATAATGTTAATTTTTCTTTTCTGAATAAAGATTTTGAAATTGAAAAATTGAACTTAAAATTATTAATTATTATTATTGATTATCTATTATTATTATTATTATTATTATTATATTATTATTATTATTTTATTTATTATTATATTATTATTTGTAGTAGTAGTAGTAGTAGTACGTTAGTAGTAAGTAGTAGTAGTAGTATAGTAGTAGAGTAGTACTATAGTAGTAGGTAAGTGATATTCACATCATCTTTTATTCAGTTTTTCACTTCTCAAATTCCGATGTTTCTACATTCTTTATTCTTTATTAGGAGAATCTGATTAATTGTGTTGATTGTAACGTTCGTCTCTTTAAACATCAACCCTAATATCAGTCTACGAGTTTTGTGTAGTGGAGTAACCGGATAATGTGATCGAGAAGATCAGAGTTACTCTCCCAAGCATATCTTTTTTATGGTTAACCTTGGCTATGCTACTCTATGACAACAAACTTCTACATTTTATCCTAACTTGAACACTGTATTGAAAAGGAATGTCGAAGGCTTATTTTTTTTGTATTCTAGATGTATTTAAAGGAAAAGAAATGTACACTATCAAGCAGAAAAGGAATTTCTTGGAAGTGACTCAAACGGTAGAGCGACGGAGTCGCAAGGCAAGGTCGTGGGTTCGAACCTAGTTCGGATCCTAGGTATAAATTACCTAGAGGTTCCCCTCCTGCAATAGGGCTATGCCCGTTGAGTGTGAACTTTTATACACTCTTATATATTATACTTAATATATATATACTATATTATTTATATAATATTAATAGTATGTATATATTACCTATAATAGCCTATATACTATATATAATAATATATATATAATATATATATATATAATATATATATATATATTTTTTTTCCTCCGGAAGTTAGAACCAAAACGGTGGACATTGTTATTTAGAGTTTCTCTAACGTTAATCCAACAAAACCTAACCTAACCATAACCTAACCTACCTAACTAACCTAACTAACGCCTTAACTTCAACCTACTCTAACATAACCAACAACCTAACCTAACTTGACCTAACCTAACCTAACAATAACACTAACCTTAACCTAACCTAACATCTAATCTAACCTAACCTAACTGAACTAACCTAAACTTAACCTAACCTAACCTAACTTAACCTAACCTAACCTAATCTAACCTAACCTAACCTAGCCTAACCTAACCTAATGACCTAACCTAACCTAACATAACATAACCTAACCTAACCTAACCTAACCTAACCTAACCTAACCTAATGACCTAACCTAACCTAACATAACATAACATAACCTAACCTAACTCGTAACCTAGTCCTAACTTAATCTAACCTATTCTAACGCTTTCGGCGCGCTGTACGGGAAATGTTTTTGATGTCGTGTCGACCATTTGGCCTGTCGACCATTTATGCTAGCCCCCTTTTCCTGACCCGTAACTTTAAAAAAAAAAACTAATCGAACTGAAATCTTTAAGATCTGTAACTGAAAAAGCTCATCAAATTGATACACTCCAATATATATAAAATAATTTTTACTTTCTTATTCTGGTACAAAAAAAATCAATAAATTCGTTAATATATAACTTGTGAACCACGTCACAAGTAAGAAGTCACAAGGGCCTATCGACACTGTCCCAGTGAAACTAAATATGTAGAGACAGTAAGAAGTTACAAGGGCCTATCGACACTGTCCCATTGAACTAAAATTTAAAAACACATAAGAAGTCACAAAGGCCTATCGACACTGTCCCAGTGAAACTAAATATTTAGAGACAGTAAGAAGTCACAAGGCCTATCGACACTGTCCCAGTGAAACTGAAATATTTTTAGAGAGCAGTAAAGAAGTCACAAACGGGCTCTTCGACACTGTCCCACGGAAAGTAAATATTTAAGACAGTAAGAGTTAACAAGGGCCTATCGACGACGGTCCCAGTGAGAACAAATATTTGAGAGACAGTAAGAAGTTACAATACAAGGGCCTATCGACACTGTCCAGTGAAACTAAATATTTAGAGACAGTAAGAAGTCACACAAGGGTCATCGACAAGTTTTATTTTCAACATTTTTTTCTGTCCCAGTGAAACTAAATTTGAGAGGGACAGTAAGGAGAGGTGTGACAGAGGGCCTATCGACCTGTCCCCGTGAAACCTAAATATTTAGAGACAGTAGGGAAGCTTACAAGGCCTCATCGAACACTGTCCCAGTGAAACTAAAATAATTATAGCAGACAGTAAAGAACGTCACAAGGGTCTATCGACACTGTCCCATTGGAAACCACAATATCTCTTATGTTAGATCAGTCAAGAAGTTAACAACAAGGGTCTATGCGACACTGTCCGCACTGTGATAACCAATCTTTAGAGAATATGTTCAAGAAGTTACAAGGGCCGTGATCGACACTCGTTCCCTCAAATTATGAAACTAATATTTATTTAAGGTAGAACAGTAAGCAAGTTACTAACGGGCCTATCGACGACTGTCCCAATGAAACTAAAATTTTTACACAAGAAAGTCATGCAAATACAATTGATCAACACCTACACCTGAGGCAGCGCGAGAGGCTATGTCCAATATACTTAAACACGCTAATATATATATTATTACATCGCAACGCACTACTATAAAGCAAAATATTTAAGCTGAAGTACTGTCTAAGCTACACTCCATAGTCTTTTAATATATTGTTGTCAATATGGAAACGCGGGAGTTACCACCGGACTCATGGTAAATTACTTGGAATAACTACTAGAAACCACCAATATGGTTTAGGGTCAACATACATAACTATAGAGGAGGGATGCCACACAATTCTAAAATAACCTATCTCAATCCTTTTTAAATGTTACAGGAGGTGGCCACAAATCCTGCGGTAAACCAATCCAAAAAATTTGATATCCGGGCTAGCAACTCTAAACTAGAACTACCAGCTACGATATCCGGGCTAACAGCTTCGATACCACAGCAACCAGATTTGCTACACGATAAACCAGTTTCAATACACTGGCAAACGGCTTTGATACCCTGACTAACAGATACCATTCTCGACGACTACCATCAAACCATGGACAAATTGTTTGCGACTAGTTTCTGTATCAGTTGCCTGTGAAATTTCTAAATTTTTGAAAACCAAATGTATTATTATTATTATTATTATTATTATTATTATTATCTATTTTTATTATTATTATTATTATTATTATTTCAATCTTAACAAGTTATTATTATTAATTGATTATTATTATTATTATTATTATTATTATTATTATTATTATTATTATTATTTCAGTAGAAACATTTTCGATGGAATGTCCCTTAATGTCACGACAATTTAGGAGTATGAACGATTCGATCAAAATGTGGGTTTTTTTCGAGTCAAGAAGTAATTATATCTATATATACTATATATATAATATATATATATATATATATATATATGGATATATTGATGGATAGGTATTATATATATAATTAGCTGAGTATATAGGTAAGTAGGGGTGATAGTATGAAGAGATGAGGGGTAGAGTATAGTATATATATAATATATATGTGTGTGTGTATGTGTTTGCGTGTGTGTGAGTGTGTGTGTGTGAGTGTGTGTGTGTGTGTGTGTAACGATTCCCTGTCAACCATCTATCGGGGAAAAAATCAGTGTATATAATCCATTTTATACCATCCTGTCCACCAGGTCTTTATCTAATCTGCCGATACAGGTACTCCAGTTTTAATACAGGTAGAGATACCCAAGTACTCTTCATACCCCGGAAACTACACCCATTAGCAATAAAACCATCTTTTATAGGCACTTTAGGCTTTTTAGGGCCTGTGTAGGCCTAGGGTGTAGGCCTATGCTCTTCTAACGTTTCTAGAGCCCGATTTATTTATTTTATTTTATTTAATTTATTTTTTTTGTACATTTTTCGGACATTTTCGGACCTGATGTTTTCCTTGGATGTCTTCCGAAACGTTTCAAATTTTTAAACCTAAATTTTACGACGGATTTATTAATAAATCTTTCTTTCTCGGGGATTTGAGATGATATGTTTTGGTCTTGATTTTGTTTGAACTTAGTCTTTAGGATTTGAGACAAATTCATTTATTATAAGTATTAATGGGATTTATATATTATATATCATATATATATATATAGATATATATATATATATATATATATATACGTATATATATATATATAGGGAGGTATAAGGTATAGTATCAAATATATATATATATATATAGTATAATATATATATTATAGTATATATGCCCCTAATTTACCTTCAATTTTTTTCTATAAATTTTTGGCAAGGTCTAAATAGGAGGGCGCTTTTCAAATGAATTTGAATTAATGCATAAAAGCTCTTACATCGCATGTCGACCACTAGTGGGGTGTCGGCTGGCTAAATAGGGGTGGGGGGGGGTTAGGTGTGAGGTAGTAGGTTAGGGTTAGGTTAGGTGAGTTAAGTTACCCTTTATAATCTACAATTCACCCTTAAATTTATTAAATTTTTAATCTTCTATATCACGGTCATAAATCTACGCCACTTCATTTAGACTTGCACCTAATTTTTATATGTATTACATCAGTTTTCATCTATCACTATTTATCTATCTATCTATCTATCTTCTATCTAGTCTAATCTGATCTATTATCTCTTATTCGCTCTCTCCTCGCTCATCTTCCTCCTAATTACAAGGAAATATAAGCGAAGCTTTGGAGGACTTGACGAACAATCGCATTCATGTGCGGTGTTCCCTTGGATTATTGAGGTAAAAACTGCACTTGTTTTAGAAAGGATGGTCGACGGGTTGGGGTTTTGTTGGGGGACCTTTCCTCATTGGTTTTGGTGGACAAGTAGTTTGGAGAAAGTGTTCCGGTTTACAGAATTACATGTATATGACACAAAGACACACACACACACATACATACGCACATACACACACACCATATATATTCCATATATATATTATATATATATCTATATAATATATATATATAATATATATTATATAATATAATATATACTCTATATATATATATAATATTTATATATATATATATATAATATATAGACAAATGTAATATTTATATACATTATATATCTATATATATATATATATATGCAATTGGTGTAATTGCTGACGTCACAAACTCATTAAATAAGTCTTCTCAATCAAATGTAAGAACGGAAAAATATCAACAACCTTAGAAATGAAAGAAAAATTCTAAGTTTCGTTAGAGTTTTTCTGTCGTTAGGAAGAATATTTGACTATTCGAACGGGAAAGTGAAGAATTTCTTTCATTTTGGAGAATTCTTCCTAAATCAAATGCTACCGTTAATTGAGGAGAGAAATAAGACAGATGGTTAAAAGGATATGTAATGAATGAAGAGAAGATTGAAATATATGCTTAAGAATGACAATGAATAGCAGAAATAGCTAAAATAAGCTAAGATTACCTTCAATAAGCCTATTAAAAACAGGGACGGGGCAAGAAAAAAATCAAATGAAAAAAATCAACTGATTTTTTACTTGATTTTTTTTTTTTTATAAAAAATCATGATTTTTTTGATTTTTTTATTTTTTTATTTTTTTTATTTATTTAAAAAAAAATTTTTTTTTGTATATTTAAGTGATTTAACTTCAAGATAAATAAAAAATTAAAATAAAACTATATATATTATGTAGTTTTTAATATATTTTTTTCAATTTTCAAAACTATTTTTAGCTGGGTTTGGAATTTGAAAAGATTTTTGAAACCCGGAGCTAGGCCTAGGGTTAAAATTTGAAAATTAATGCCAGATGAAGACTAATTATTATATATTTGTTTTGTATAATATCGTATAATAGGTATAATCAAATGAAAAAAATCAACTGATTTTTCACTTGATTTTTTTTTTTATAAAAAATCATGATTTTTTTGAGTTTTTGATTTTTTGATTTTTTTAATATATTTTTTTAATTTTTTTTTGTATATTTAAGTGATTTAACTTCAATAGAAATAAAAAATTAAAATAAAACTATATATATTATGTAGTTTTTAATATATTTTTTTCAATTTTCAAGAAACTATTCTTTAGTGTTGCTGTTTTGGTGTTTGCATTTTAAGATTTTAAACCCAGAGCTAGGGCCTAGGGTTAAATTTTGAAAATTAATGCCAGATGAAGACTAATTATTATATATATTGTTTTTGTATAATATCGTATAATGGATATGATAGGCCCCCCCGAAATTTAAAATTTTTTTTGGGAGGAAAAAAATTAAAAATTGTTCCCTTACAAAAATTTTTAGCCCCCTTATTAGAAAAGACATAGATATGCTGGAGAAGGTGAAACGTAAAGCAACGAGGAGGGATATTTTTGGCTTTGAGGATAAGAATAGGCGTGAAGTTGTCTAGATAGGCCCATGCGTCTTCTTAATGTATTATGGTCGTTCATTTATTATTTTATTTATGGGCTGATTGGGACATTCTAGAGGGGCCAATATGGCCTCTTAATTATTAATTTTTATTGGTTGACTGGGACAGTCAAAATAGGACCATGAGGCGTCTTAATTCTTATTTATTATGAGTTGACTGGGACATTCTAGAGGGGTCAATACGGCTTCTTACTTATTATTTTTAATTATTAATTATTATTGGTTGACTGGGACAGTCTAGATAGGCCCATGCGGCTTTTGAGTATTATTCTGATTGGTTCTTTATTATAGTTGACTGGGACATTCTAGAGGGGCCAATGAGCTTCTTAATTTTAATTTTTATTGGTTGACGAACAGTCTAAAAAGGACCAACCATGCGGCACCTTAAGTATTATTCTTATTTATATGAGTTGACTGGGACATTCTAGAGGGCAATGCGGATTTTATTAATTATTTTTAATTAATTTAATTATATTATTTAGGTTGATGGGACAGTCTAGATAGGCCCATGCGGCTTCTTTAGTATTATTCTTATTTATTATAGGTTGACTGGGACATTCTAGAGGGGCCAGTGCAGCTTCTCTAATTATTAATTTTTAATTGGTTGAGCCTGGAACAGTCCTAAAAAGGACCAACACATAGGCGGCTTCTTAAGTATAATTCTTATTTATTATGGGTTTGCTGGGACATTCTAGAGGGGTCAAGGCGGCTTCTAGACTTATGATTTCAATTGTTAATTATTATTGGTTGACTGGGACAGTCTAGATATGCCATGCGGCTTTTAAGTATTATTTCTTTTTATTATTATTATGGATTGACTGGGACATTCTAAAGGGGCCAATGCGCACTTCTTAATTATTAATTTTTATTGGTTGACTGGGAAACAGTCTAAAAAGGACCATGCGGCTTCTTAAGTATTATTCTTATTTATTATGAGTTGATGGGACATTCTAGAGGGGTCAATGCGGCTTTATAATTATTATTTTTAACTATTAATTATTATTGGTTGACTGGGACAGTCCTACTTAGGCCCATGTGGCTTTCTTAATTATAATTACTATTCATTAAATTATTGTTAAAAATTTTTCTTAATTCCTTAATTTTTATGGGTTGACTGGGAACACTCTAGATTGGATTCTGCGTCTTCTTACTGTCTCTCTCTCTCTCCTCTCTCTCTTATATATAATATATATATTACTACATATGAGATATTTTGTCAACTATACTTATATGTAGCTGTGTGCACGTAAATATTAATATATATATATATATATATATATATATATATATATATATATATCACGTGACG
>JABUQX010030771.1:20000-22094 GCA_015478945.1 Trachelipus rathkii
ATTATTTTATTACGTCGAAGATCACTTCTGAGTTGTTTTTTAACCCCTTCTGCGTGTCCTTCAGCGCCTCCTTCCGGGACTTTTGCATCTCGCCGCACCGCTTCGCACCGCACCGCACCGCATTGCTCTGGCTCCGACATATATCTATATAAGTTAGAGTTATCGTATCGAGATAAAATTGGAGGGTGTGTTAGATTATGAGGTAGCCTCATTGTATACGAAGTTACGACCCCATGGGTCCCCCCAAAGGGGGGACCCACCCCTAAAAAATTAAATTGATCGTATAAAGCTGAAATTTGGTGAGAGGATTCATAGTGTAATTTCTAGAAAGACTTGGTTATTGGAATCTGATGAGTTGGCTCCGGCACCGGTGCTGGAGCCACTGCGTTGCCAAGTTAATAAACAGTCGTATAACAACAATGTTGATGTCTTTATATATGTTTTTGGGTCTGTAGATTTCGAAAATAATGGGTTTTCAGAACCATCAAGAAAAAATAAATAAATAACATAAATAAAAAATAAAATTTCTTATTCTTTTTATGTTTATAACTTACACAAATTTACGTTTTTAAAATCCCCTAAACCCAGTAACTCAGTAAATCAACACAATCCATCCACCATCCTGTCACCCTCCTGTCTATACTTGAACTATTGATCTCGTTGATCTAATTGATTCAGTCACAATTCGAGTATCATTTTTGGATAAACATAACAAAATCAAGTTCTTTATACAAGATCAATCAATATATGCTACCGTAACAAAGTTTTCACATTAATAAAGCTTACTTAGCATCATGCTGAACTATGAATATAACCCACAACGACAAAACCTAACACATCTTAAACAGGAATAAACTGTCAACATTAACCAAAGTTCCACACTTAACACAGTAAAGTAACTAACATAAAATCCAAAAAACGTAACTTATTCACACTTTGTCACGCATATCTCTCTAACACATTAACGTTAACCTTACACTGACACAGTAAATCTTTTAGCAAAATTTCATTCACAACATTGGTTACTTCATACTGATTCAACGAATATACTCTAACTAATAGGTTTCCAAATCAATAACTAACATGGCTACTGGACTATAGAAAATAATGTACAACAGACAAACCTAACATCAACTTACACACGAATAAACTGTTAACCTTAACAAGTTCCACACTAACACCACTAAAAGTAACTAACCTGCATGCAAAACGTACCTAATTCTTACTTTTTTCAAAGCAATATCTCTACATATTATCGTTAACCTTACAACTGACCCAGTAACATCACATCTAAAAAGCTTACTTAGCATCCCATCTAAAACATATGAATATAACCCCAACGGACAACCTAACACTCTTAAAACAGGAATAAACGTCAACGTTAACAAAGTTTCACCACTTAAACACCCATAAAGTAACTAACATAACATCCAATAAACGTAACTTTGTTCAACCACTTGGTCAAGCAATGGTCCTCTAACATACAATGTTAAATTTTAAACACATTAACAATGGTAATATTTAACAAAAATTTACCATAACCTTGTGTAATTATCACACAGACCAACGAATGTAATGCTAACGTAACAAAGTTTTTACTTAAATAAAACAACCGTAACATGGCCGGAAATAAGAATATAATATATTACGCGACAAGCCTGACACATCTTAAGAAGAAATAAACTGCTAACATTAACACGGTCCAACTTATCAACAGTAAAAAAAGTAACTAACAAGACTTACAAAAACACCATACATCCATTCGTAACTTTAACTCAACATATCATCCACATGACAATGTTTAATTTTACATTAACATAGTAATATTTTAACAAAAAATTTACAAACACATAACCTAACCTACCCAGCATAATACCATGGGTAATAGACAAACAAAAGTAAACGTTTTTCTCTCTGCTAAACTAAACTATGACATAACGCTAACTTAACACCGACAACCAGCGATAAACAGCTCTTCACTTAACAACTTAGTCCAATAAAGGAAACATACCGGAAGTAAACAAGTTTTCATTTTTATAACATATAATTTTCATTGAAAAGAGCCGTTATATAAATACATAAAAACCTAAGTTT
>JABUQX010030772.1:5000-7500 GCA_015478945.1 Trachelipus rathkii
TTTTGTGAAGGAGTCTTTACCCTAAAGACTGTTTTCAATTGGAATATGTCACGTGAGCTTCAGCCGAAGTGATGGCTCGAGTATTTGGAAGAGGCATAGGAGGTCGAGGTAGAATGGATAGTCTCTGGGCTGGAGTTGGGGAACGGGACAGAGATCTAATCTGAACCGCACTATCCTGAGGTGCATCTTCAGGTGCTAGTTGTATTCGAACATTAGAAGTTGGGATTGCCTGAAGTGGGATGCTTTCAGTTGGATTCGATACTACTGGTATGCACTTCCTACAAAGGTATGTTCTTTTAGTCCAAACGAAGTACGCGATAACAAGAACCGCAAGGAAGAAGATAGTTCCTGAGGTTCCTCCTCCGATGTATGGGATGAATTTCATTTGTGGAAAATACGGGGTAAAAGGGTGCATTGATTGATTTAATTGATCTAGTCTTTGGTTCCAATGGATTTCCTTCAGAGCTTGAAACTTAGGAAATAGAACAGAGGAGATGTTAGGTAGAGCAACATGCGATAGAAAGTTGAACAGAACATGATCAGAGTGAGAGATCAAGGAAGAGAGTGTGATGTTCTTTTCTAGATGGATGGGATTTTTGAATTGAAATTTAGAAGAAATAAATGCACATCCATGAGGAATAGTAAAGACATAGTCATACACATGCTGTATGGAGTTGGGTTTCTCACATGCGATTGAAGCCCTAGTTTTTTCTGAAAAAGAAATAAGAGTGAAGTGTCCTAGAGTGACAGTATAGGGTTCTACAGGTTTGTACTCTGCGATAGGGCAGTGTGAAAAATCATTGGTAAAATTTAGGATGAGTGCTAACAAACAAGACTGATCATCAATAGAAGCTAATACTTGGGATTGAGGGCAAACTGCTAGTTGGCCTAAATGTCGACAAAGGTGATGTGCCGATTCCTTTAGATAGGTGTATTTCCGTTGACCGTAATTCACAAAGAAATAGTTGTTTGGGTCATTGTACATAACTCGAACAAGAGATTTGTTTAAAGGAAGATGGGTAGGAAAAGGTATAAGTTTATAAGAAGTGAATTTCTCCACTGAGATAAAAGGTATTAAGGTAATTAATTCATAAGGGCTAGCTGCAGATTGAATAGTCCAAGAGTAAGTCAAGAAGGATTGGTATGTTTTTGTTTCTAGAGGTATGACCGTATGCAGTTTAGTTTCTTTGTTCATTTCTAGAATGAAAGGTAAGAGGAATATAGGAGAGTAAAGTTGGGAGTTAGTAATTTTACTTTTAGCGAGTTGAAGAGAGGTTATCACCAATTGGTGAATATTGTGTATACTGGTTATAGCTTGCTCGATTAAATTTACTAATGCCCGGATACTTCCCAATTGATTTATAATATTATGCGTAGCACTTAGACTTGTTTGGAATTCAATTAACTTTCGTAGGCTATCCCTAAAGTTGATTAATGTGCGAGTATTTGCCTTTAATTGCTCTTTTAGTTCGGTAATGAGTAGGTTTGATGTAGAAGCGTAGTTTCCTAAGATGTTAATTTTTTTCCTAAGGAGCTTTACTTGTTTATCTGTAGCCGTACCAAAAAGAATGTTGAGGACGTCTCCTCCGAACTCAAAAGCAGCTCGTTTCTTTCTTGATCGTGCTGAGATCCAAGGTAACTCATTTACTTCATTTAATTTCTGGGCAAGAACTTTTACTCGAATGGTCATAAGTTTAAATTCCCATTGGTGAGCCCTTTGTGTGATCGAAACATTCAGAAATGTGGCTTCGAACGTTGGTAAGAATGAGTCTTTGATGTTGTTCACTAGTTTGGTTGTTTTTATAACAGTTTCTTTTACGTCTGAGGGACATTCTAATGAAACGATTAGATCTAAATATCCTTCTATAAAACTTACTTCACCGGTGCGATATAAAACCAAACCAGGCAGAATCTTTGTTTCTTCATTTTCTTGTACTATAATACTTTGACATGTCGTTATGATGGTGAGTAGAAACAAGATCATTTTCCCGAATTCCATTTCTGAAATATTTAATCATATTGAAGTAAGTTTTATAGAAGGATATTTAGATCTAATCGTTTCATTAGAATGTCCCTCAGACGTAAAAGAAACTGTCATAAAAACAACCAAACTAGTGAATAACATCAAAGATTCATTCTTACCAACGTTCGAAGCCACATTTCTGAATGTTTCGATCACACAAAGGGCTCACCAATGGGAATTTAAACTTATGACCATTCGAGTAAAAGTTCTTGCCCAGAAATTAAATGAAGTAAATGAGTTACCTTGGATCTCAGCACGATCAAGAAAGAAACGAGCTGCTTTTGAGTTCGGAGGAGACGTCCTCAACATTCTTTTTGGTACGGCTACAGATAAACAAGTAAAGCTCCTTAGGAAAAAAATCAACATCTTAGGAAACTACGCTTCTACATCAAACCTACTCATTACCGAACTAAAAGAGCAATTAAAGGCAAATACTCGCACATTAATCAACTTTAGGGATAGCCTACGAAAGTTAAT
>JABUQX010030772.1:15000-25000 GCA_015478945.1 Trachelipus rathkii
CCCAATCCTGTGGTACCTCACCACTCCTCCAACATATGTTATACAATCTATACAGCCATTCCTCCACCCCTCTACCTCCCTTCTGCAACATTTCCATTCTCACACCATCCAGACCTGCGGACTTCCCTTTTTTCCTTTATTCAAGGCCCTAATAATTTCCTCCATTTGTATTTCATCCTCCCCCTCCCTCCCCACTTCATTTCCCATCCTCACCTCTTGCATTTCTTCCTCCCCTACCCCACCCCCTTCATTCAATAGTCCACTAAAGTACTCCCCCCACCTCTTCCTCACCCTATCCTCTCCTCCTATCCATTCCCCATCTCCTCCCTTAATCCTCTCCCCCAACCCCTCCTTCTTCTTCCTTTTTTTTATTTACTTCTTTCCAGAACATCTTACTCCCCGATTCAAAATTTTCCGTCACTCTTCTACACCATTCCCCTTTTGCTCTTCTCTTCGCCCTCTCCACCGCCCTCTTTGCTTCCACTCTAATCCTTCTATATTCCTCCCAACTATCTTCTCTCCTACTTCCCAACCATTTCACATAGGCCTCCTTTTTCCTTTTTACCACCTCACTCACCTCCTCACTCCACCATTCACTCCCTTTCCTTCTGCTTGCACCCACCCTTTTTACTCCACATACCCTTCTAGCCTCTTCACATACTGCCTCTCTAAATCTCTTCCACTCCCCCTCCACCTCCCCAATTCCCGTCCCTCTCACGTTTCTCCACCTGTCCTCCATACCTCTCCTAAACTCCCTCCCACACACTATCTCCTCCAATTTTTCCACCTTTATCACTTCCACTCTCCTCTTTTCTCCCCTCTCCCTAACCATCACCTCTCCTCCCACCCTTATCCTGGCAAGCACCAAATAGTGATCCGATATCCCCCCCCCCGCCCCTCTAAATACATTTACATCTAATAATCTATCTCTATCCTTCCCATTTACACACACATAATCTAGTAACGCCTTTCCCCCCGTTAGCTCACTCTTCCATGTATACTTATGATTTTCACTTTTTTTAAACCACGTATTCCCCACTATCATTCTTCTTTCGACACACAACTCTATCAGACTTTCTCCATTAACATTCCTCTCCCCTACCCCAAAAGGTCCTATTATTCTTCCCACCCCCACCCTTCCCACTCCTGCATTCAAATCTCCCAATAGACAAATTTTTTCATTTACCCCAAAACTTTCCCAACACTCATTCAGCTCTTCCCAAAATCTTTCTCTCTCCTCCTCCCTCGCTCCATTCACTGGTGCGTACGCACATACAAAAACCCACATTTCCCCCCCGAATTTCACTTTTACCCACATTATCCTTGAACTCACTTGGTTACACAATCTCACCTTATCCCACATCTCTTTCCTCATAACTATTCCCACCCCTTCCCTCGCCCTCACTCTCTCGTTCACCCCCGAAATCATACCCTTGTATTCTCCAAAATTCATCTCCCTCTTTCCTTTCAACTTAGTTTCTGTTATCCCTAACACATCCAACCTTTTTTCCTCAAACATCATCCCCACTTCCTCCCTCTTCAAATCCTCGTTTACCCCTCTCACATTCATACACCCCACCCTAATTACCACTCTCCTCCCCATCTTTCCCTATTTCTAAAAATAACTCAATCAGGCTGTACGCTTTATGGGACCCCCCACCCTTGGTAATTCCCAACACCAAGGGCTACCACCCCGCTCACCAACCCACAATATCAACAACAAAATACGTTAAAATAATATAAGACACAATAAAAGGTTAATTACTTAAAAACTCCTTAAAATCACTTCCAATAAAAAAAGGTTAAAATGACAATATACAGTAAAAATATAAAAGGTTATAACCTACACTATCAATTTATATTTCTTCCCACCCCCCTTCCCCCTCCTCCTCCCCCCTACTCCCTCCCTTTTCTTTCCTCTTTAAATATGCACACGTTAAAAAATTTTAAGGAACACTTAATTCAATCTTTCAGAATTCTTTAAAATCTTTATACTGCCAAATATAGATAAACGCCCTTAGACTTATTCAGAAAATCTTTAAAATCTCTTATATTTACAAATATATATATAGAGATACGCTTACATTTACAAATATACACTTATATATATATATTTATTTAATTATTCCTTTATATATGTATGCGCAGCAGTGTATAAAGTTATCTGCGTCTTATTACTAAAAATTCACGTGACTATTCTTACAAGAGCTATATATACATACATACATATACATATATATATATATATATATATATATACTATATATATATAATATATAATATATATAATATATATATATATATATATATATATATATATATATATATATATATATATATATATATATATATATATTACAAATATTTAAACAGAATTGAAGTATTTGAGATTTAAAAGACAAAAAAGGACACCAGACTTCAATTGTTTGTTGATATAAATATACTTTTTCTATATCATGATATAACTTCTAAATAAGACGAACTGTAATTTTGAGCATTTATGTGCTGAATAGCGACTGTAAATTTTTTCAAGTCCAACTCTTCCAGTCTTCCTTTCTATATATATATATATATATATATATATATACCATATATATATATATTATATATATATATATATTAAATATATTATATATAATATATAATATTATATATATATTATAATATAATATATATGGGGGAATAATAATAGAAGAGAGAAAAAACTGTGTGTGTGGGTGTGTATAGAATAGATATGGATACTATTATTATGATTACTATTATTTTGCTGATCACTATAACCACATTTCTGCAGGACAAATCAATTAAAATATCAAGAAAAGAAAGCGAATCCCTTTATTTTACCGTCCCTTCATTGAAGGTTTTTTTTTTTTTTTTTTTTTTTTTTGTTTTTTGTAACGAATAACCAGATTCTTTATTTCATGGATACCACAATTCAAAACAATAAAAAAATTAATAACATCTTTGTAACTAGATCTAATGGTTCACTTCCACATCTATGATGGTGATGATAAAAATAACTTCTCATACCTTTCACGGATTTACCATTTCTATTTATGGTAAACCGACTAACTCTTTATATGAAACTAATTTCTTTTACTTTATTAACCTTCTCATAGAACTGTAGGCCGCAGGTCCAGCATACGCAGAGACTTTCATATTTGTTTTGAGTTGAAGTCATTCCTCATTTCTACCACCCTGATAAATAAGTTTCTTGTTTCCTCGCTAGCATCTACCACCTTTAAACTACTTCTCACGAATATGTCTAGACTTCCTGTGTCTGCTAGGCTTACTTACATCGGATCTCTTTCCAACGATCTTCACTTCCAAATTAGGAACATCATAAATAAAAACTTTCCCCAATGCAAGTTTCATATCTGTTATACCAAACAGCGATTTAATTGGTAGTTGTTTTAAAATTAATAAAAGCATGCTCATCAACTTGTGGTCTTGCATCGTTAATAAATAAATTTGTGTCGAATGTAATGTCAACTATGTGGGTCAAGTTTATAACAGAAGATGTGAGGTTTCAAAAATATGAGTATTTTCTTTTGAATTAATCTACCTTTCTCAAAACCAGAGAATTACGCAATAAGAGATTACTCTAATCTCATTATAAATCTCTTCAGAGATTCTCCATTCCCCAAAGTGCTTCTACAGATAAAGAACTTAAAAATTCAGTAATATTTTTATTTAAAAACGCTTAAGGCGTCATTATATATCCACAAGTCTTCTTAAGCCGCTACTGGGGCTCAGTTTGTAGAGCGACAGAGTCGGGTTCGATGCTTCGTCAGAAACCTGGGTAACAATTACCTAGAGATGTTTCCCTCCCAGAATGGGGAATACTCTTGGGGAGCTAACATGTTATATTAAAAAAAAAATTGAAATTGCTTGAACCCTCTTATTCAATTTCCCCCCCCCCCCTTGTCCCCTTTTCCCCCTTTATTTTTCTCTCTTTTTTCTCTTTTTATTTTTATTTATGTTCTTTGATAATACTAAAATTTGATAAAATTTTTAAACTTTTACATTTCACTCCCAGTTCTTAGGAATCAAAGGGTAGCTGATGATGATTATAATGATGATGGTTATATATATATATATATATATATATATTATATATACAGAGGCGGATTATATATATTATATATATATATATATACTATATATAATATATATATTTGAAATCTTGATATATATATATATAGATATAGATATAATATATATATATATATATATAAACTATATATATATATAGTATATATATAATATATATAATATATAAGAAATATAGAAACATATATATATATATATTATATAGTATATATATATATATATACAGGCTAGCGGAGGCCGGAGCCGGAGCCGGGAGCCGGAGCCGCGGAGCCGCAAGGTTCTTGGGTGGAGGCGGAGGCCGGAGCCGGAGCGAAAACTTTTTGAGATGAACTGGACCGGAGCCGGAAGCCGGTAGGCGAAATTTTGGGGGATCTGGAGCCGGAGCCGGAGTCGGAGGCGAAATTTTAGGGGGACCTGGAGCCGGAGCCGGAGCCGGAGTCGGAGCCGCAAAAAAAGAGGCTGCTCCGGCTCCGGCAAATACAAAATTAAGTAATTATTAATTTGTATCACACAGGTTATAATATATAGTATATATATATATATATATATATTATTATATATATATATATATATATTATATAATTTATAACTATAGATTATATATATATATATATATATATATATATATATATATATATATATATATATATATATATATTCTCTTTTTTCCAGAAATTTGATTATGTATATTTATTATTCAATAATAAAAAAGGTTCGGTACTTCTATAGATAACTTTAATTAATTAAGTTTAATATCCTTAGAAAAATCATGTCAACTAAACCAAAATCGAAAACACCTCATGTATTTGAATATATTACTCACTCTGATGATAAAAATACTTTCATTTGTCAATATGAAATAGTTAACACAGTTGATGGGAAACAGTCAGTTCGATCATGCACAAAAGAGTCTACCTAACTACCAGTTACTCATGGGGTCACAATACATCTATTGGATCCTTTAAATTAATGCGACATTTAAAACGCTATCATCCAGACATTGCTGCAATTGTTAAAAAGAAAGGTGAAGCTAAAGGTAATCAGGATAAACCTTTAATTTCAAAAACTCAGACTAAAGTGGAAACTTTTTCAGTTGCCATAAACTTGTTCTGTCTATGTTAAGTGAAAAATTCAAAATACAATTGATTATAATGGTTGTTAAAGATAGTGACCCATTAGTTTTCTTTGCATAACCAGGATTTAAAGCACTGTGTGGAGACATGGCTTAGAAACTGGAAGTCCCTTTAGACTGGAAAAATATTTGTAAAATAGTTCTAGAAGAAAAAAAATAATAAGCTTAAAAATTGCATAAAGGGACGCTTTGTGCATTTAAAAATGGATACTTACACATGGGCAAAGCTAAATTATTTTGGTCACAAAATTTACAACTGCCACGATCTTAAAAAAAAAATATTTCTGAAACGTTAGCATAAAAGAAAAAAAATATCAACATTTCAGGCAAATATATTCAAGAATTTTGTTCACTGAAACATGCTAAAAAGAATTTGAAAATAACAAGAGACAAGTTAATTAGCTTAGTTACGGATATAACGCATCAAACATGATCAGTACGGTTGAAAAATTAAATAAGGACAATGAGGGTGAGGAATAGGAAATTGGTAAATGTGATACTGATTTTATTGAATGTCAAAACGAAGAAGTAATAGTTGTTTTCAGAATGAACTTGATTATAAAACTATGAAAAGACTATTTCCGATAACGTTAACATTGCACACATGAGATGTGGAGTTCATACTTTACAGTTAGCAGTGCGTGATGGTCTCCACAATACTCATAGAGCAAATCTTATAAGCAGGGCGAGACAAATAGCAAAAGCAGCACGTACCCCAAAATTAATGGAAGTTCTAAAGAATCAAGCTGCAAAAGTGGCAATCTTAGGTCAAGAGACAAGATGGGGAAGTACATGTCTTATGCTCTAAAAGTCTAAAGGCTCTGCAAACTAAAAAGATTATAGTAGTAGTATGATGGCTGCCAGTACTTCTGAACTTTCTCTCTCCGACAGTCAGTGGGAACAAATCGAAACACTCGAAGAATTATTAAAACACCATACTTTTACAACAAAAAATATTCAATCAGAAGACTTGACTGCAGGAAAATTTTTTATAGAGAACGGATTTTAGCAAATCCAAATAAATTCCATGAAAAGAAGGGAAAGAAAGTTAACTGAAAATAAAATATTTTTGTCGACAATCTTTGTTAGAATCTTCCAGAACTGAAGATCTTGATATTATAAAAGCTAGGAGTGTTCTTTGTGAACTAGGACTTGAAATGAATAACTCTATCGAACAGAAATTATTATTATTATTACTTTCTTTTTAAATTAACTCTTTCTTTAATCTGATTGATTAAAGCATTTGATTTAAATTTATTAATTGAATGTTTAAATTTAAATTTAAAAATTAAATTTATTTCCCAATCCAACAATCAAAATTTGATCCAAGGAAAAATTCATTTCCCCAGAATCATATTTATTTGAATAATAATAATAATAATGATAATAATAATAATAATAATAATAATAATAATAATAATAATAAAATAATAATAATAATAATAATAATAATAATAATAATAATAATAATAATAATAATAATAATAATAATATTAATAATAATAAAATAATAATAATAATAATATTAATAATAATAATAATAATAATAATAATAATAATAATAATAATAATAATAATAAATTTTAAAATTATTTTTTTCTAGAAATTAAAAAAGAGAAATTATTTTTACATATATTTTTATTTACAAGAGTAACTATAACTTTTTATTGAGGCTTATTTCAAACTTAATTTTAAAATTTCAATAATTATTTTAAATTTTTTCAAATTTAATTTCATTATTTTAAATGTTAAAAATATAACAAATCTAATATTTCCCCCAACAATGTTATCAGCATTATTTACAGTTTATTTCAAGTGGTCAGTACCTTAACAATTATATATATTTATTATATTATATATATATATATATACAACTCTAGGGAAGGATTAAGACGCTGTCAGCTATACTATATATATATTATATATATATAATATTATATATATATATATATATATATTATAATATATTATATATATACTATATATATATATATATATATATATATATATATTATATTATATATTATATATATATTTATATATATATAATATATATTATAATATATATATATATATATATATATTATATAATATTATATATATTATATAATAATATATAATATATATATATATTATATACTATATATATTATAATATATATTATAATAAATATATATATATATATAATATATATATTATATATATAAATAAATATATATTATATATATATATATATATATAATATATATATATATATATATATATATATATACAAATATATATATATATATATATATATATATAATATAATAATACTGAAACTCAGGAAGGATTAAAGACCCGCTGTCAGGAGCCAGTGACATCTTCTCCATCTTTCTCTCTATATTCTCCAGGACTCACTCTTCTCTCAGCTCCAGCATCGACGGCATTCCATGTCTTCTCAATGAGTCCAATGAGCTCTCAGACCTCTTCCTGGTTTTCGCCTTCTTGTCTACTAAGTTCCCTCCAGTCTCACTACCCCATGACCTCTAGGCCCACCTCTCCTCTTTCCTTTCTAGGTGTCCCCACCACCTCAATCTGGCTACATCCATCTTATTTAAAATAGCCTTCACTCCAACCTCCTCCTATATTTTTTCGTTTCTCTGTCTGTCTCTTCTAGCCTTCTTCCCACTACAATATTCGCTCTCAAAACGTACGTCTCCGCCGACCTATATTCTACTTATCATCTCTCTTTTGGTCACACTCCATTTCTCTGCTCTATATAGTAGAATCGGTGTTAACATTCTCTCGAATATCACCCTTTTCACCTCTATACTCATTGATGTCTATCCTCAGCATGGGGTATACTGCTCTTACAGCTTCCTATACTGAGCTATCCTACTTGTTATTTACTGTACATTTATTCTTACTCTTTCAAATACTCCACACAAGTATTTACATTATCTCCACCACCCCCCTAATCCCCCCCCGACAACCTCCCCCACCCCCGCCCCAAACTCATCCCCCCCCCCTTCTTCTCTACTAACCACCATGGTCTCCGTCTTTTCTGTTTTGATAGTCAGACCGGCCTCTCTAAAACACGTAACACCACCTCTCTCAGAACATCACTCTACCCTCTTCGCTCCAGCAAAACGCCAAGTCATCCAAAGCGAAAGAATAGCCAGAAATATCACCGTCTAAAATTCACTCATCCAGATATGTACAAAATATAAAAATTTGGTAGACAAACCGCTTCCCTGTTTGACTCCCGTTCTCACCTCAAACCATTCCTTATTCTCATATTCTGTTCTTACATAACATTTACTATTCTTAGACAAAGTTTCCAGGGCTTCCCTCAACTTTTTATACACTGCATATTCTCTCTCTAACTCTCCACATTCTCTTCCTATATTCATAGAATCAAATGGTTTCCTCAGATCTATGAAAGCTATATATTGTCGTTTATTATATTCCCATACCTTTTCTAAAGTATTTACTCAAGGCAAGATGCATAGGAGATTCGTCGTGCTTCTGTTCTTTCTATATCCGTGCTGTTCTTCTCCCAGTCTGGGCTCTACTAATATTCTCAGTTTTCTCCTTAGTATTTTCACACATCGTTCTTGCCAGTGGGAAAATCAACAAGGATGATTTCCCCTGTAGTTTTTAGGTTCCGTGTATCTTCTCTTTTCTTCTTATAAACTGGAAACTGAATGAGGGACTATCCCAACCATTCTAGGATACTTCGTCTTATTCACACCTTATGAAACAATTTCAGAAATACTCACAAGGATATTCCCCTGTAGTTTTTACGGTCTCCTGTATCTCCTTTTCTCTTATAAACTGGAACTGAATGGACTATCCCCACCATTCTGGTACTTCGCTCTTATTCCAACACCTATTGAACAATTTCAGAAATACCTCTTTCATTTTCTCTCCTCCCTCTTTTACTAGTTTTATGGGCATCCCATCTTCCCCCGGTGTCTTACGTTCTTCATCGCTCTCAGAGCCACCTCCAGCTCTTCCATAGTGATCTCCTCTCCCTCCTCATCCTCCCCTCCTTCAACTATCTCTTCTCCTCCCTTCTCCACCTGTTCATTCACATTTAACAGTTTTCTTAAGAATTCGTCCATCATCTGTTTATGTTTGTTGATCTCACCAAAACTTCTTGCTCATCCTTGATATTACACACTTTCCTCGTTGATCCTCAATACGCTTTTGCAAGTCTAAAAATCTTCTGAATTTCTGCCCTCTAATCTTCCATCATTTCTTCCGCCCTCTCTCTTTGCTGCCTCTTCTTTTACTCTTCTATCCACTCTCTCTGCTTTATTTCTTGCCTCCGCATACTGAGCCCTTGTCTGTGCAGTTCTATTTTTCAACCTCCTTCTCATCAATATTGTTTTCCTCCTTATTGCCTCCTTCACTGCTTCAGTCCACCACCTCGTGTCTTTTCTTCGTTGCTTCTGCCCATCTTTTACCCAGGGTTTACTCTGCTGCCCTTCTTACCGTTTCTTGTATTTCCCCTATTTCTCCTACTCCTTCTAACTGTTCTAGGTCCTCGCATATTTTTTCAATATATTCCAATACATAAATTCAGAAATGTATTTTGTATATAATAATAATAATAATAATAATAATAATAATAATAATAATAATAATAATAATAATAATAATAATAATAATAATAATAATAATAATAATAATAATAATAATAATAATAATAATAATAATAATAATAATAATAATATAATGATTAATGATGCCAAAATATAGTAAAAT
>JABUQX010030772.1:37500-70000 GCA_015478945.1 Trachelipus rathkii
AAGAATAATGTTAATTAAAAGAAAATGGTGAAAGTTTTTGTCTATGATACATCATATCCCTCCTCAAAGGAAATTTCCGTAATATATCTTGTTACTTAATTAAAACAGGTAAGGGAAAGATAAAAGAGTCATTTCGAGGAATAAAATGTACAATCCATCCTTAACTAAAAATAGTTCAGAATAATTTCATAAATTTTTTAATATTCTTTGCCTATTAAATTTATGGGTTATTATTTTTTATAAGTAATCGGAACTACTTATTATTAATAATATGATTTATATTTTCCATAACTTCATGTTTATAAGGTAAAAAATTTATATTAATTGCTTTGTTAAGCACCTAATGATCGACCTTTTACGAGTGCATGCAATGAATAATAATAATAATAATAATAATAATATTTTAACAGACACAGTACTGAGTTGTTTTAGATAGAGGTCATATGCTGAGTCTCGCCTTGGTAATAAGTGTGAGAGAACTAATAATCAATTTAATGATTCATATAGATATGAGAGTGGATAAAGTAACAAAATAAGTAATAATATGTAGTCAATATTCATATAAATTAAAGTAAATAATTGAAATAAATAATAAATCAATCACTAATAAATAATAATAATAATGAATACATTTAATAAAAGAACTATAAATTAATTCATAATAAAAATAGAGATACGCACTATATCGCAATTAATAATAAAAAGTAATGTAAACTTAAAATCAAATATAAATTAATATTGAATAAAATAATAACTAATAATAATAATGGATCAATAAATAAACTAAATAAATATTAAGGAGATGAAAGCAATATTCGAGTTAGAGGTTAGGTGTTAGTATAGGTAGTTTAGTAAGTGAGTGTAGTGGAGAGTGTGAGGTTAAGTTTAGAGGAGTATAGTTAGAGTTATGAGTTTACGCGTTGTTGGCTGTTAGGGTTTAAGTCTTAACGTAGCGCGTAACTCCTTTAATTCAAAGCCGTTATGGAATATACTATAAGACGAGTTTAAGATGTAAGTTATAGTCTAGGCGAGTGTTATATATATAGTGTGATGAGTCATTATATTATTAAGTGTATAATATTAAATTTAAATAATTAAATAGGCTTAGTCAAAACTTAGTAGGAAGCACTTTTACACAAGCCGATTTGTATAAATTAATACACCAATCGAATTATCCTTCATAATTATACCATAGAATGAGAGAGAACGACTAGAGGAGTGTAGGAGAGAGCAACCGCAGAAGATAGATACGAGAATAAAGAGAGGGCTCATAATCTCGCCTTATTCGAGCTCAGGGCTGACGAAACAGCATACCGGAACGCCAAAAACCGGTCAACATCTGTATCTCACCTCACAAGTAATTTCCGATACACATGAGAAATTCACGACTATTGTCGAGCTCAATTGCCATCTATGCCCACGTTCTACGGCCTGATTATGAAATGTTAGTATCTCATAATACTAAATACAATTTTAGTTAATTTATGAGTTCAGTTAATGAGTACTCTTATATAAATTTAGGGAGCACATCATATATATATTAATTGAGTAGCTATATGGAGAATTAATATTCACTCAATACTATGAGTACACTCATACCTACCTAGAGAGCAACTCATAACACTGAGTCAACTACATATCTTAATGAGAGATCAATCAGATGATGGAGAGAGAGATTAGCTAAGCGTAGAGATAAGTAGTATATTACAGCAGATCTAACCTTCTAGGCAGAGGTCTGAGTCCGATACTCGTCATAGTAGCGAGACTGAGCGTCACGCAAGCTAACTATACTTTCATACTGATCTAATCTATATAAAGTATATACTTAATTGATTCATAAACTGTAAGAGACTAGTTGAGGTTTCTATATTATATAATTAAAATAATTGATTTGTTGTATTTATAGGTATATTATAATATTATACTATTATATTATATTAAGTCTATAGAGGGTCAAAGTGAGGTCCTAGATAAATAATTATCTCCTATTGTGGATTTACTAAATATATTACAAGATTAAGTAATGTACTATTCTAAAATATAAAATATAAGTTAGGTGTACATATATATTATCACCCTTATAATAATAAATAAGAGATAATTTAGAGTATATTACTAATTAATTTATAATATGATATATATACACGTAGTTAATTAGTGAATAGCATCAATAAAATTGACTACTCATTATTGTAATAATGTATTTTAGTTTTACCTAATCCATCAACGCAAAGCATTTCGATCCAACTTCAGAATATCATCTAAATAATAATATATATATATAATTAATAATTATAATAGGGACTGGATCAAGATGAATAGACCGTCAGTCTTAACTAATGTTAGTATTAAAGTGTAAAGGTCCTCAAAAAGAGAAAAAATGAATTATTATTCGTCTCTGGAGTGTACTCAATATACTTATACTTTGCTACGAGACCTCATGTGGAGTATATGACTCAAGAGAGGTCGTGTGTATACGAGAATTATTACGTATTACATTATGATATATTACATCATTATGGGTCCATAGCATAATTAATTTATTATTGACTATCTTAATCAAATTTGTGAGAATAATATTAATGTTACTCTCAAAAGGAGTATGATTAGTACTAGTAAATAACAATTAGAATTACTATAAGTGAACATCACGCTAGAGAGGTCTGCCGACAATAGACGATGAACCCAACCTCATATGCTCTCCCCGCTACACGCACACACATTCACTTCTCATACAGCTGCGGTCACTCTCTAATCATTTTGCATACCATTACTAAAACTAGTAACCTGAGTGTAGCAGAGTGCACATTATTGAATAAATTATAGACACCTAATTGGTGCAATAGTAGCACCCCATTTTATTCATTATCTATGATTCAGTGCATCTACTGTGCTTACAGACGCGCAAAATTATTCATCTAATCTTTCAGTTCTCCTCGGTCATAAGCAAATATAGGAAATAATGAATATATTTATTGACATAAAATCACTCTCAAACTCTAGAAGATAGTTTAAAATATTCTAAATGGGTAGACACTCAATTATTTATATCTAGGTATTGATCATATCGAGCTATTATATGTAAATACCTAATGACTCTTAAGTGTACTGCATATGTCACTCAAGCGAATATGAGTAGTGGGATCGCTTACTTCAAATAAATAGTGTGGCGACATTTCTATTTATATAAAACAAACAATTCAAGTGAGCATATGCTAATAATCGCGAACTACTGAGTCGTATACGCAGAGAGCGTCCCACGGTTATATAGAAACGAGAGCTCTGGGAGCGAGTCCAACTATATTATTACATATCTGAATTATTCCTAATACTCTATCGATTATATATGATTTCCAGTCAAAACATATCATAATTTCTCTAACACAATTAGAGATAAGACAAATATCATAGATCAGACAATTAATCATCGGGCTGCTCCTACCCACTATATAAAACATAACTGTACTATATAGAGCACTCCATTTGTTCACGCTCATTAAAACAAAAAATCAAATTGATATACTACCTACGCTCAGAGTAAATTATACATAACTAAACGAAATTAATTTAGCTGTCTTATTGACTCTCAGAGAAGAGTCGCGTGTTTATGACGCGACATACGTTGAACTGTTAACTTTATATACACACAAAAACAACTACACTCTCGACACTAATCTATCTTCATTTGTTATATAAAACTACTACATTTTATATTAATTCAGTAACCCTATCCGTAAAAGTGTTTTTCAACAGAAGAGTTTTAGTGCCCAGGATGTGTGAAGCTATTTAAAGTACTCCGTAAAAAGGTTATACTTTATGGTGTAGTGTATCACACACGTAGCACTCATAAATTTTTAGTTATCCTAGGCCTGAATCGTACATCCCATATGGATAACCAGTTTATAGATAGCAATTATTTATAGGTGATGGTTATGGACGTCTTTGATGGTACAACTTAATTGATCATATCAATTTTAGTGAGTTTTTGGGGCCCTTACATAAACTCTATTAATTATTATTTGTATCCCATATGTCAGATAAGTACACTCAGAGGAAACTCTCTCACTTATAAATGTGTTATGATAACCCCTCCTTATGGTACAAATCTTAATTAATATGGTGATACCCATGTAGAATACCAGCTCAATAAGAGGTAATTTTTTGTCTATAAATAAATAAATATAAGGAAACTCCCTACATTTTATTTTCTGTGAAAATCTAAACCAATAATTATTATAATTCGGTGGCTAACCCTATAAACTATCTATTCTAAATAAATGGAGTCTTAAAAGAGCAAGCCTATTCGCAATGTAAAGAGTGAGTCTACGCTACAAATAACGTTGCGTATCAGCAATCACTAAATATATGTACGTATTGACTACCTATATACTACTATATGAATAATTTTGCGCTCCCACTTATATTATTATTTTACTAAGATACCATGCTAGTTATGGACTAATTAATAGATTGTAATCCCAACGGAATTAAATAAATTTTTATGATAATCTTCATTTATTAAGGTATTATATAGGGCCAGCGTTAGTATAAACCGTTCATATGGTATCTTAAAAACTATTAATGCTACATAAAAACCGGAATACATTGTGGAATGCTGGTCCAAATTCTAGTACGGAAAATGAAAAAAAAAAAATATATCTCAAAAACTTTATACATAGCTACAACGAAAAGGAATACAGTTTTGAATCCCGGTAAAATTTCACATAGGAAAATTGCTTTATACGGCACACTAGGGGTCTCGAGCCGACGGGAACATAGGGGGGATGTTTCCATACCCCGTAGGGGAGGGGCGGAGGAAACCCCCCGCCGACACCCAAATACCAAAGAGCGGGGCTTCCGGCAGACCCTCCCCGAGGGGAAATTAATACCCTGTCGTTCCCTCGGAAGGCCGAAGACCCCGACTCCTGCCATCGGGGCGTATACCCTTGGGTATTCTTTAGTAAAAAAAAAAAAAAGCAAAATTAATAAGAGAGTCTATTTATTTTATGGCATAAACCAATCTATGGTCTATTAATAGGCCTTTTACCATGTAAAATAGGCATTTTAATCATAGTACTAAATTATTAACAATAATTTTTTTATTTTTTATTTTTTTTACATTTTACCTATGTAAAAATTTTTACAAGATTCCAAAAATGTATTCCTTTTCGCTGTAGTATTGTAGTTTTTGAGATATAGAATATATAATTTTTTTTTCTTTTCACTTATTTTCGTACTAGAATTGGACCAGCATTCCACCAATTGTATTCCGTTTACCTTGTAGCTAAGTTAATGTCTCTAACGATATCATTATGATCTTTTGATAATGCTAAACGCTGCCTTAAATATATCGATCTGATATTATTATTACTTATCTTATTGTGGAATGATATATATTTATCTATATATTATCCAGTCCTTCACATTTAAACCATTATTTTAGATATTATACATTACCATTAGGTATATAGTACTGATATACTATAATTTTTGCCCACGGTAAATATTTATGTGAGGTATTTCATCACTCAATATAATTATTGTTATAAGAAAACGTATCCAATTAATATATATATAATAATATATACCACATATTACCTAAGTTCACTCAGATCAACGTCTATAGTATCTATGATTCATATAATAATATACATAAAGTAAAATACACAATAACATTTAAGAAACACTAATGTCGATTTACTAGTGAAATATAAAATTAATTATATTAAGTTAGGTAGTGAGCGGCTAAAATAATATGAGTGGGCACATTAGCGTATTCATTAACGTGAGTATTGCATGACTAGGCAAACGTGATTATTGAGTACCGCAACTTCTTCTTAGTAATAGGTAGTTGGCCATAAATTAAATTTAAGACGGTTTGTACTACGAGATAAAAATTTCAGGGTTAGCATATATAACATAAATTAGGGTTTGAGCCAAAAATAAATTTAGGTGTTCTCAAATAAAAATTTAGGGTTCTCCAAAAAATATATACGAGTTATTGCTCCATAATAAAAATGGTTAAAAGGTTACCCAAAAAGAGTCCAAAAGGCCATTAAATAAAAAAGGTCAAGCCCCATAAAGGTCAAGGACAGGTAAAGGTCAAAAAAAGAGTTTACAGGTACCATTGATAGTAAAAAATTTGGGCTTTCAAAAAGGTCAAGGCGTATAATAATAATAATTTTTAGTTATTATTATTATATTATATTATATATAGGTGTCAGGGGTAAAAAAAAGAGATTGATCAAAAAAGGGTCTTGATAGGCCATGAGATTTAGTGATTTAGGTGAGTTATAATAAATAGCAGTTATACGTATGTCTCTGAAAAAACCAATCCCACTTATTACTACTACCATATTTTAATTAGTAGACATGCAATAAAACGAATATTAAGATGCGCTCTTCCAGCAGGAGGGAGAAGTTGAGGTTGATAGGGAGTGAGGGTGATACCGTGATTTAGGAGAGGTAAAATGAGGTATATAAGATTGTATTTCGTATGGGTTAGGATTATAAAGAAATAAAAGAGTCTCACAGTGAGTATAAGCCATTGAGGAAACTAACAGATTGGTTATAATTTTAATTTCGGATATAAAATTTCTAGTATTAATATTATGATAAATATATTATATATAGGGACCGACCGGGAATGATAACGTTATTATTATAAATTACAATATAATATATTATAGAATAGAATATATTTTATTAAAAAATATATAAATTTATATTAAATTAAAAAAACAATATATGTAATAATAAATTTAAAGTAATGGAAATATCATATAGTGTATAAATTATAGAATGAAAATAAAGTAGGTATTATGGTCAACTCTAAATATAATATAATAATACCAGTAGTTAGTAAGAAGAAGTATAGATATGGGAATGAGTGGGGGGTATATATATATAATATTATATATATATATATTATATATATATATATATATATATATATAGTATTAAGGGGTGAGCTGGGACCATCCAGTACTATCAGCATTCGGGGAGAGACATTAGAGACATGATATATTAAACATAAAATAAATAAATAATTTAATATAAGAGAATAAATTAATGAATTAAATAATCGCTTAATAATACTTATATATATTATATATATAATATATATATATATAATATATAATTGACATTGTTCAATAATAAATAAAGATTATATAAATAATTTTTATAAAACTCTTGACTAATTAAATAATATTTTTAGGCAAGGAAGAAAGAGAGAGAAGATAAAAATTTATTTCAATATTATTTTCGCCTTTATCTGTGATCTATAACATGAATAACTATTCCTGAGTGCATATATATTTAATATATATATATATATATTAAAACTATATATAATAATTAATATAATTATATATAATTATATTAATATAATATATATAATAGTAATATTATATATATATATTTATATTATATATATATTATATTATACTAATATATTATACTATATATTATTTTAATATTAATTAAATTTATTATAATATATAATATATATTAGTATATTATATTATAATTATATATTGTAATGAATATAGTTAATTATAAATATATATTAATATACATATATATAAAATATTATATATATTAATATAATTATTATATATATATAATATATATATTATATATTAATTATAATATTATTATTAATTAATAATTAGTTATACTATATATTATATTATATATATTATATAATATTATATATATATATAATAATGATATATTATAATTAATATTAATATATATATATTTTAATAATATTATTTCTACTATAAACATATACAATATATGTTTTATATTAATTTAATTATATAACATTTTCTAAAAATTTTATTGATAATATATTTATTAGTCCGAAGCCATAAGCTTCGTGAGTTATCAAATAAAAATGTTACCAATTTAGGACTTCCGGTATCTTTCTAGGCTAAGTAAAAATGCCCGATAAAGGCTTATACAGCGTATACATTAATACTTCATTATATAAGCCGAATTCGAATATATTTCCTAGCTACAATCCCTTTAATAATATATATATATATATAATAATAATATATATATATATTATATATAATATATATAATATTATATATATATAATATATAGTATATATAATATATATTATATAATATAATAATAATATTAATAATTATATATATAAATATTATATATCAATAAAATGCCTCATTTCAGTTTTAAAATTTATTAATATTATAATATTATTATTAATAATATATATTATTATATATATATATATGATAAATATATAATATTATATATAATAATATATAATGTATATACAAACATGTCCGCCATCCGCGGATATAATAATATATTATACAAATATTATGCGTTATGATTTTATTAGCTAGAAATTTGATGTGAAGAATTAACAGACGTCTGCAGCATTTCAGAAATAATATATATATATATATATATATATATAATATATATATATATTATATATAATTAATTAATATATATTTAATATATATAATAAATATAATATAATATATAAATATATATATATATATTATATATTATATATTAATAATAATTATTATATAAAATTATATTATATTAATATATAATAATATATTATAATATATTATATATATTATATTATAATATATATTATATATTAGTAGCTGATGATTTTATGATAACTATGGAGGGAGATTTGTTATTAATTTTATACGATGGAAATAATTATATTAAATAAACGTACATTTTACATGAGAAATGTTTTTATTTATATATGGTGGTTAAATAAAAATTAAAGTTTATTATTTTTAGATTTAAAACAACCATATTATATGATATATATTATATTACATATTATATTACTATTATAAAGATATTATATATTATAATACAATTTAATTAAATTATGTGTCTCTGACAGTATACATATGTATACGGTGAGGTTTTAAATGGTATAATATATTGTTCTGCGAAATGACGTGAGCAAATATTGGTTACTTTCTTATAAAGATAGTCAGATATGGGATATAGTAAGCTGGGCTTAATACCCTGGACCTAGGTATGACTTATCTATAACGTAAATTCAACCACATAATAATATAGATATAAAATATATTCGCTAATCTTGCAGTGTTCTATATAATTATACTATTAATATTAAAATCGCACCTGAATTCATAGTATAAGAGGCCAATTCCACATAATGAGTCCAATAACGTGGTAAAAATCATATTTGACTCAATCAATAAATAATAGGATTTCTCAATAGTTCTCATATTGTTTCTTCGAGCAGCTAATATACTTAATTATATGGCAATAAGGTTATATGCAGCCGTCTTTTAGTTTTAAGGCCTACGTATAGGAGCTAACTACCGTTGAGCTTTGAGGTTATCATAAATTAAAGGAGGACGGCGCCTGATCTATGTATCACTATATAATATAATCAATAGGCGCATAGAGTATAGTGTAAATGGCAACTTTAACTGACTATTGAGAATATTTCATAATGATTCATGGTAAATAATCGATATTTTAATTAATAATAATAAATATATTTTAATAATTGATAAATAATTAATTTCCCGTTATAAATAGAAAAATATACTATTTGAATGATAAAATGTAGCATCTACCTTATAGATCATAATAATTATAATAAATATTATTAATATAAAATAATAATTAAGATTATACTAAAATTAAACACATAGCGTGATCATGGAGATAAGGTAAAAGATGCAATGGTCGTTATAGTTGTATTGTTATGATTTTTTCTATATACTGGGAAAGTTATCTGTATGTTAACTTTTTCATCTGTCCATATCTTGCATGGAGAATCTCCTATATAGCACACAGGAGTGCTCCAGTTAACCGTATCCAGCCTATTTATTTACAATAGACAATATAGTGGCGTTTCAGCGTTTATGATATATAAGAGAGGTAGAACTGGACATAATTGCGTGTGCACATACTGTATTAACGAACCTATAGTATTATGGAATTATGCTATATCAATAGCAAGTAGAAGATAATCTATAACGAACTTCATAATACAAACAACAGAGTCAAGCGATATTATTTAAGCATTCAATAGTACATAACAGCAATTCTAAAATGACGTGCCTATACAGAAAATTTAATTTTAAATGTATTTGAGATTCCTTAATCAACAATGTGGTGCTTTTTAAATAAAATAGGTAAGTTAGAAAAATGAAGTGTTAGATTTTATTATTAGTATAAAATAAAACACCACACGGTAACTCGATGATCTAATACACTAAGCTTACAAGAACTAAATATGTAAAAACTGATAGTGCCTGATGGTCCTGGTTCTTCCAGAACGTAGATCTGTCATGCGATAACTCCCATCTCTCATCAATCTATCATTACTCCGGATACAATCATAACAATATCTAAGTCCACTTATACTTTACATCACTACTATATAGTCCATTCATACGACATGTTACAATCCTTATAGTAAGAATTCACGATGATATCTTCAATACGTAACTAATATAATAAGCAAAGACCTCCACACGATGTAATAATACTAATCCCTTTATAATAGCATATAACATATATTTATTCTATATAATATATATAATATATGATAATAATATAATATATAAAATATAATATTATAAAATAATAAAATTATATACTATAAGTATACCTAATATTATTAAAAAATATTATATATAACTATAATAATATTATATATATAATCATATATAATCTATAGTTTCACTACTACATATTAAAATTAAATAATATAGAGTATAATATATATATATATTAAGTTACATGAGGGTTACAGGATTGATTCTTGATCGATAAGCACATACTAGTGAGGGCTAATAAATACTATAATTATAATAGAAGTACAAATTAACTTATAATTATCTTCTTTACAGTATACATCATGTCAGGACATAATATAAAAGTGTAATAATTTGAACCTAGAAGCATACGATAGAGCTGAGAGTACGTTAAGAACAAGCGATAATAGTATAGTCATTGATACGAAGACGTATACGATTTTATATAAATGTATGGCTTAGTGGACTAGTCAATTATATTATATAGATTCAGGCAACTTAATCCAGTTTATTAAATAATAATAAAGAATTAATATTGAAATTTAACAATAATAACAGTTAGCAAAACACCTATAATGTATATCTTACTCAAATATAACATTTCTACCTAATTCTTATCAGAAAATATAGAGCTTAGAATAGATAAATTAATAGAGGATAATAAATAGAATAATATAATTATATAGAATATTTCTAACAGGAGTACCTAAGAAAGCTTATTTAAAATTTTGATGCATTATATAGTATAACTAACATAGGTTCTTATAAGCAGCAAAGGATACATCTACTTAAAGCGCCGACAACCTTTAACATCACATCACAAGATTTCTTTGCACCTTCAACATCGTGAGAAAGAATTGTCTCTTAAGTATTTTACTGTCTTCCTACAGTGATTATCCTGAGCGTACTCATTTGCAATTCTCTCCTTTATATTTTTTTTTTTATGCTCTAAATAGTTCTTATAGTTTAATAGGATCTAATTTGCCTCCCTCCCTCACCTCTCACGCTCCAAAACTTGGCACTTGTAAACGCAATATAAAGAGCATGTGGACTACTGAGATTGTGTTGTGAAACCATAAGTTTGTTGATTACACTTATATAAGTCTATCATCGCACATCAAAGAAGTTTGTGTATTCTTTTATTTAGTATTTTGTTTTTATATTTTTATCAATATATTTTAATTCCAATTTCATATTACTTCTGAAATCGCGTGCATTTATTATAGAGAGCGATTCCGCGTGTTCTCATAAAGACCGTTAATATGCTGTCATGAGTTGAGCTTTATATATGTGAGCACGAAGAAACGCTGAGACATTTTTAATATATCAAAGAAGTTATGTTTAATTTAAAGTCAATTTTCATGAATTTGTGCCACATTGAACTATCCAATTGTAATTATGTATTCTATTATTTTATTTATTCATTTATTGTAACGAAAACGTTTTTATTAATTATCCTAATTTCACATATGATATCTAATTTTAGTGTAAAATAGATGTGTGTATCGTTCCTCATGGTGATTTCATAATAACCGAGTAAGTGTCATTTTTAGTATTTAGGCAACTCACTCTCGCACCAAGACATAAAAAATTCATCGTTACAAAAACATATAAAACATGCTTTTTTTCAATTAATTTGCTCAAGTACCATTGATTAATTATTTATAAATATTATATAAATTATTATATTAATTATAATTATATATATATATATATATAATATATATATATATATAATTTTAATTATTAATTATTTATTATATGATTTATTATATTATATATTTGTATATTTATATATAATTACTTATTATTATATATATTTATCATATAAATATATATATTATTTTATTATGTAGTTTTTATTCTATATATATGAAAAAATACAATTTATTATTAATGTCTATGTATTTTTATCTTTCCTCTAATGCAAATAGACAGATATGTTACATATATGTGCCACAAAATTAAAGATCCATTAGTGAGTATTACATCCTGAATATAACTATTGAATTTTACAAGTATTCACATGCAAGCAGGATAGCTATATTTAACTATAACGGGTATTAAATATTCTTATAATCACTCTAGTGCATTCACAGATGTTTGACCCAATGCTCACCAAAAGAATTTAGTCAGGATTCCCAAGTTGAATTCGGGAGTGAGGAGTAGATCAAGTACAAGTACCTATGATTGCGTTACCTTCATCAGTTATGCAGCCTGTCTCACTATAGAGACATTGAAGAAAATTAGCAGTTGAACACAATAATAATCTTGGAACGACTTATAATTATATAGTGAGTTTTATAATCTTATTCTCAATTTTATTTAATATAAAAATGGAAAATTTAATAATATATATATTAATTTGTACCCCCAAACTTTAGTAAATTTAGTAGGGTGACAAACATTTATTTTTCTAAGTTATTTACTAATATCACACCTGTATTATTATGATACATATGAGCTTTATAATAATATATATACTAATATATATATTGATTTTCTCATAAAATTAATTTTAAATTTTACTTTATTACTTTATTATAGTGTTATTATATTAATATAATATAATATATTATTAATTATATTAATTATATATTATATATATTTAATTCTATTTATCATTTCATCCATTTCATATAATATATACAACACCTTAATATCTTAATCATCATATTATCATCATCTATTACATAATATACAATATATCTAATATTTTCATATTATCATTCAATCTCATAACCACTACCATTTTTATCTCCCCATAAGAACTTGATAAGGGCAATGATAGTGCTAGTTAATATAAATATAATTAAAACATTATATTATATAAAATAATTATTAAATAAAATTTATATTGATCATATATAGTATAATATGAGATATATATGATAAGCATATAAGTAGAAATAAGAAGGTATTACCCTAATGCCTTACCTTAGGCCCCCCTATTTATTTATATAATATATATTAATTACAATTATAGTGAGTAATTAACTTCGTCGCATAAGTATATACAAGAGATATTAATATAAAATCCCACCCTTATTAATATATAAGAAAGCTTCACTAGGAGGACAGCGATTGACCATATATACTCAAACAATTTGATATGATAATCATTACATTATCAGTTTACAAATTGGTTAGTATTCAATATTTTAATTATCACTTGGCCCTAATTGATTAGTGCGGCTACATACTAACCATTATACCTACATCACAAAATAAACCCCACCATTCACTTCCTGTATTTATTAAGCACCTATTTTTAAGACTTACAGCCTCATTTTAGCCATAAAACTCAAACAATTTATTCTCTTTCCTCAGGAGCATTACCATTTTCATAATCTTAACAAAGTGGTCCACTTGTTTGTGAAGCTAATCCTTGATTTTCCCAATTATTCTTACTTACTTCGGTTTCTGGCGAAAATTATCTCTCTCATATCCACGAACTTGATATTTATCGCGCCACTATTTTAGTCTCGAACACGTATTTCCGCACTCTATTAGGACTTCTGGACCCGACCTCTTGCTAAGTTTTCATTGGTTTTAATTGTAAATTTTATCAATTCCCTTCTCCGGACCATATTATCTACTATAAAATGTAACCAATACCTATACTCTAATACTTACTTTTACATGTTATTTAATTCCATCTCATATTTTATACCCCTTAAATATCTATCCACCCACTCTAAACAAATCTCTAAATAACGTTATCAATTCTACTTATTGTCTATTTATCTATTTTTTCTTTTTCTCTAACCTATAACATTCAGTACTCAACTTTAAAAAGGTATATTATATTATCCACATCGATTATTCAACAATTGTTGATTAAATATTTTAAGATTACTATACCTCTGTATTCCTAGACACAATTTAAGTCCCTACTACTATTAATACAATATTTAATTAAAACACTAATATATATATAATATTTGTTTTAAATTACATGCTACAAAAATATACCAGATTTAATATGCTTTTGTACAAAAATAAAAGTGATCAAACAATAAATAATATATAACATGCAACCTAAGCCACCTATTAAGCGACTATATTATATATATTACATATATATATATATATATATATATTTAAAAACCATTATTTATTAATTTTATTTTACAATAAATTTTTATTATTTATTATCTGTACACATTATTTACACGTTTCCTTGACAAATAGATTTATGTATACATCTAATCCGCATTTACTCACTTTTCAATATTATTCGAACATATATGATCCTATATAATTATTATTATATATAAATTTTTCAGACAATTTATATCACAGGATATCTATCTTAAATATCTAAAAATAAAATTATTTTACCAACGATTGAAGGAAATTATTAAATTGAAATAAACACACAATTACTCATTCATAAACATTTAAATAACCTATACTCTTACTACTGAGGTTTACTTTCAAATTATAAATAATAACCTTTTCTTTTACCACACGCCTTATTACCAAATTCGTCATACTAGTCCTTTCATCAAAACTCTCATTCATATTTCCGCATACATTCATATATATAAAACACATTAAATCTATACACTTACTATTTTAGTATTATATTATTAAAATATAGGTAGGGTATAATATCCTTCACTTTACTCATCCATTTGAAGCAAAGATTTATTATACTCTAAATAATAGCTATCATAGTATTTATACCGTAGGTTTATACATTCTCTCTTTCTAAATATAGTACTTTTACATATACCTTTATTTTTCATTCTTAACATTATTATACTAATGAATTTGGATGCCAAGGGTAGAGGATACATGCCATACATTCCTCATTAGTCTCCACTAGTCCCGCTTATTATTATATTATTAAAATAAAATAATTATAATTTTTTACGTTAACTTCATATTTATTCCTACATCATATAACCGCATTATCCTACATCGTATTCCATTACATTATATCATTATTGATATCTACGACTGTTCTGCATGCGAAAGAGCTATTTGTGTACACATCAACAACTGCACTCTACAAAAAATTTATTAGAACACAACTAAAGACAAACTTAAGACGAATGAGGATATACACCTAACTCTTAAATAATAAACTACCAGCAGTGAGAATATGCTCCATCGCCTATGTGCTTGTGAGCAAATATCCAGATAGAAGACTTCAAAGACTAAAGTCCTATGGAAAACAGTCTCAATTAAAAATAGTTTGTAATTGTGTCTCTTTTCCTCACACTTCTGCATTTTTATTCCCAATTTCCCACCTTGTTTCCACCTCTTACCAGATCTGCCAGTTGATATATCTAAGACATTAAATAACACACTTTAATCAACACCAATTCATATCTAATATTTAGCTATACGTTCTAACACTATAAATTTACGGCAACTATGATAAAACAATTATCAATTTCTTATCATCTTTCGTACAATATACACGATTCTCAATTAGCTCTTTCGGCGCAGCAAAATTTAAGCTAGAAGTCACTTCTTTTTTCAACATCTGTTATTAAAATAAATGTGTGAACTAAAACTTTAATATATTAATCTTAGTATAAGAGTAGACAAGCATGCTTAAACCAGTTACACATAATCAGTCCACCATATACTTATTTGATTATTATTTTATATAGTTTGCTTTGTAATAAATTAAATATAATAAATAAAGACATCATATGTTAAATATTTAGGGCCAGGGAAGTTTGAGATTATAAGCGATACGTATATAAAGTATAATATAATTGAGAAGATGAATATTCAGCTACATGTTCAGGCACGTATGAAGTAATATTCTTCCTGCAATAGTCAGGAAGGTAAATATAGATCTAATATAATACACTCAATAATATATGGCATTCCTGTCCCATGGCATCACGTCGCAGAGAGATGTCACTAGAACCCAACTACGGCTAGAGACACTATAGGCGGTTCCGTCATCTGAGGCTCAATGGTGGACGTTGTGATGTGTGACATTTCTTTCCATGTGTATCACCTTCTTTTCCCCAACTAGCTCCCCTACTTTAATAATAAAAAAATTTGGGGGGCTAACACCCCTACTCTCTGAACCTGCCTATTAGGCCCTGCACTCCCTCTGAGCGTGAAAGTGGTTAAACTGCTAAATAAAATTATAACCCATCAACATAAAAATATTCTATTATTTTATATAGATATACAACTATTACCTTATAAAATCCTTTAATGAATTAATTATTTCCACCCTATTCTTACGTCCTATATATATATATATATATATATAATTATTATATAATTAATATATATATTATATATATTAATATATAATATATATATATTTATATATTATATATAAATTATATTATTATTAATATTATATATATATTATATATATTTATTGTATATATTATATTATTATATTATATAATATATTATATTAATTCATATATATTATATTATATATATATGTATATAATATATAATTATAATATAATATATATTATAATAATTAATATTATAATTATCTTAATAGTATTATTATATATAATTTATTATATTAATAATATATAATAATATATAATTATATAATAATTAATTAATATATTAATATAATATAATTATATAATATATTAATATATTTATAAGTATAATTAATTATAATTTATAATATATATATTATTTATATATATATTATATATAAAATTATATATAGAATATATAATATTATATATACTATATATTAATATATTATTATATATTAATATTAATATATATTATATATATTAATATTAATAATATAACAATATATTAATAATAATATATATAATAAATATATTACATCGTATTATAATATTATAATTTATAATATTTTTGGTTATATTTGTTTATAGTAAGCTTATTGAGTTGAGAATTCATAGATAGATATATTTTTATGAGTAGGATTAAATTGCGTATGAGGTGTGAAATAAGATTTTATGGTTAAGGTGTGTAATTATAAAAAGGGTTATAATGCGGTGAGTTTGAAAGTTAAAATAATAACGGTAGATTATATTAGAGTAGCATTAAAGGTATTTTAATGTGTTATGAGTGAATAAGTGATGGTTAAGGGACAGTCCTCCTGAGTGTGAAAGTTATGGACAATTAGTATTGTATATATATATACTACTAGTTAGGAGCAAGTATGGAACAAAGTTTAGACTATGAGTTTTTAAAATATATTTATGGAATAGATGTGCTAAGCGTAGATATATAGAGATTAGTCATTTTTCAGTTGGTTTGGACAGATATAAAAAGTGAGTAAATCGGATTGATGCCGAAGTATATAAATAGTATATATGGTAAAGTTTATATGTATGAATTAATCAGGAAAGTGAGGTCAGGTGACTAATATATTAAATATCCTTTAGTTATAGAGTATTATAAGAGATCTAAAGTATCATTGATAGTTTGCGCTATTACTTATATATTAATATAAATATATATATTATATATAATATATTTAATCTGGTCTACCTAACCACACTTTATCATAACCTAAACTTCAATGTGTGTATACTAGGACCTAACCTAGATGGAATCGTCGTTGCCCCCAAACAGAACCTTATACCTAGGTATTTTTCTATTTGCGTTTTGGTTGGATCTGGTGCTCAAACGGTTAGTAATACCCTATGATACCTTTAAGATGTGTTTATTGGTAGTCCACCCCGCTCCTATAATAACGCTAAAATCCAAGTGGAGGCTACGGTGGTTTATAAAGTTATAAAAAAAATTGTAGAAATATTTAACTTGAATTAAGAAGATAATTATATTGATCATTATATATAAGATACACATATAGTGGTTATATGAGTAAGGTCAGACAATTCTTAGGGACGTAGTTTAGGGTGTTTAGTAAGAAAGAATGATGAGTTAAAAAATGTCAGTAGGGAATGAATTACGTATATTAATTACAGGTGAATAGTTTTGAGTATTTATAATATGGTATTATGAAAAATTAAAAGGGATATAAATGAATAGGGTAGAAATTATAAAATGAATAGAGTTATGTTTATAGATGTTTATGGTCATATTAGTGGGAAAGATATAATGAGTGAATGATATCAGTTGGAATTATAGCAGGTATATATGTAATTATATGCTCCGCTCGAACAGTAGTTTGATATTTGGGCAGGCTTCTATCTCGAGAGGACATACAGAAAGGAATTCAGATCATATCAATAAAACTACTATACTAGGATTGGAATCTCAGCAATCCATAAGATTTCTTTTCTCAGTGTGCACACGAGAAAAATATGAGAATGTACTGGTAGGATTTACATAATTTACAATAAAAGATTTAAGATATTCATCTTCCTTGAGGTGTTTATGTAAACTGGCAGGGGCCAGAAATAGAGAAATAATATAAAAGTGAGTTTTCACTTATATAAGTAACTTTTTTACTATCTAAAGATTATAGCTCTAGTTGAATTTTTCTCAAAAAAAAGCAGAATTAATATGGCGTGTCTGTGGCCCAACCTTGGACAAGCGCTATATTAAAAATGTCATACTCCCCAACACTATAAATTGACGAGCAATTGTATATTCGAACTGTGAAACACATGTCACAGAAACAACATTATCTTTCAAACTGAAAAACGCGTAAAACTAATTAATATTTGCGCATACTATTTATTAGCCTGCCATGTTGCCAGTCTCCTTACGATATTGGCATATGTTGCCAGATTTTGCCTACACTTGCTACCAACTTACGAACTATATATATATAATATTATATAATATATATATAATTATATAATTATATATATATATATATAATATATATATATATATATATATTATATATATATATTATATATATATATATATATATATATATAAAACTCACAAATATATATTACGCTGAGTCTGACGTCAGAGTATACGTCACTTACGCAAACTCTCACGTCAGAGTATGACGTCACGCAGTTCACCTATACGTACATACGAACGAAGTTCCGTTTAAATCTACATAAATACCCTACTTTGCATCAATAATAATAATATTTCGCTTTGCATTGTTATAAAAACACCTATTAGCAGCAAGAGCGCTTCGCAAACTTTATTCGATTACGTAGATTTAAAAAAAAATGACTTGAGCTTAACTGGAGGCAGATAACCCACATGAGCCTATTTAGGACCTTTTCTGTTTTACACAATGGTCAGTTTTGAATTTTTTTTTTAATATATTGCTACTATATGATACCAACAATGAATTTCAGTGGTAACGGACATGATTAAAAAATATATAGGACCAGTTACGTTTTTACGGATCCGTAACTTTTAATTTTTTTTTTAACTAAAGGAATACCCAAGGGTAAACCACAAAGATGGCAGGAGTCGGGGTCTCTCGGCCTTCCGGGGGAACGACAGGGTAGGACTATTTCCCCCCCCTCCGGAAAGGGTCTCCGGAACCCCCGCTCTTTGGTATTTGGGTGTCGCGGGGGTTCCTCCGCCCCTCCCCTACGGGGTATGGAAAACGTCCCCCCCTCTGTCCCCTGTCGGCTCGAGCCCCCTAATTATTATTATTTTTTTTTTTATTTTACTTATTTGTAATAAGGTTTATACGTTGGTTCCAAATATGTAATTGGTTTTTCTGTAAGTGTCATACTTCTTGAGATGTTTAATTTATGAAAAAAATGTTTTTTTTCTTTTTTACATTTTTTTAAAATGCTTTATACGCTGATTCCAAATATGTAATTGGTTTTCTTGTAAGTGTCGTACTTTTCGAGATATTTCATTTTTAAAACAATATTCAACAAAAATGTGATTTTTTAAAAATATTTAAAAATACTTCGAACTTTTGAATCATGTCCGTTACCGCTGAAATTCATTGTTGGTATCATATAGTAGCAATATATTTAAAAAAAAAAGCAAAAATAATTCAAAACTGACCACTGTTATATATATATATATATATATATATATATATATATATAATATATATATATTATATATATAATCACCTATTATTATATATATAGATATATATATACTATATATATATATATATATATATACCTATATATAAATATAATATATATATATATAATAATATATCAAATATATATATATATATAATATATATATATATATATATATATATTTATTTATTTATTTATATAGTATAAGAATTTTTAAAATTTAATTATCGCTAAATGTCTCAATCGCTGCTATCTCTATAAGTTTTTAATATTAGCTGGCCCAATAGTAAGTGACAGGAAAACAATACATCTAAAAATAAGTTTTTATTAAAAGAGAGAGAAAAAAAAAGAAAAGAAATATATTTGGCAATTTGACTTGAGCTAAGTTTATCTTCGAAGAGAGCGTGTCATTCGAATCCTTAATAATCATTAAAATACGGGAGCCATGAAATAATAACGCCATGGGAAATTTAAGGGAAGTATGAAATAACTAATACAGTGAGAAAAACTAACGGAAATGGATTTAATTATATTTAAAGAGAAAGATTTTGTGAACAGATCTTACGTTCACAGTAAACAATGAAGACAGCTAACCAGTAAACTAGTTAAATTGGACTTGCAGTAAACTACATTCGAGAAGTAAACTTAAATCTATGAAGGAGTAAACTATATTCGAAAAGTAAACTTCAAGCACTTTCTATCCAAAGCTAACTAGTTAGGTCGAGCAAGCAGTAAACTACATTCAAAAAGTAATCCTTAGGCAGCTCAAATCTTAGGAGTAATCACTTTTTAAATCAGTAGTCACAGATTCATTACAAAATTTCCAGACTAAAAATGTAACATCAGAAAAAGGTAAAGAGATTAATAAGAGGTGTATACTATGTACAGGACCCCACTCAATAGGTCTTTGCCCTGTGTATGATAACTTTGATAAGAAGAAAATAAATCGTATATTAAAGAACTTGGTATTTGTGAGCAATGTGCGGGTAACCATCATCGAAGTAAATGTTTTGGTAATGAAAACAAAATGCGATTTGCTTGTAAATGTGGAAGTAGATCTCACATATATCCTCTGTGTGATAGTAAAGGGAATGATGAGGTTCCAAAGGTTGGTAATCATTGTATTACTTTTCAACAAAGCATAGAAAATGCATATTATTCCACCTACTGTTACATTAAACATGGTTCATGATGGCAATGAAAAAACTTTTAGGTGTCTTCTTGATACTGCCTCGTGTAGGTCTTACATTTCTAGGGAGGCAGCTGAAAGATTAATAACAAATATAAATGAGCTTCCTGTAGTTGAATATGATGTAAAAACATTTATAGGCTCTAAAGTAAAACAGTTTCACCAGACTTTAATTGGAGTAAGATTGTTTAAAAAGATATTTTTTATCCCCTTTCTCATTGATGATTTTTTAAATATTAATTATAGAATAGAAGGCATTTCGGATGTAAATAATATGCATAGAGCTGGTTTAAAATTAGCAGATGGTAATTATGAAAGTACACATATTGATAGTCATGTTGGTATCGATGTATTGATAGGAATTGATTTGATTGACTCATTTCCCTCATTTAAAACTATTCCTTTCATGAGTGGTAAATGTATTGATGTTGGTAATAACAAATTAATACCTATTGGCAATATTTATAATTTTCTGAGTAGAAATCAGGTTTTAAATTTAGTAGAAATAAGAAGGAAATTGAAAGTAGCTAATTTTGTCACTTATGTTGAATCTGCTTCGGAAACAATGAGTAATGACATTGTTCCTATAAATCCTATAAATAATAATAGATTGAATACGCAAGTATATTTTGTATTAGAGCCTTGCAAAAGTTATTTTAACCCTTTAGAGAATATTTTGAACTCAGATATAGATAATGGATTAGAGAATTTATTTTGTCTTGAATCTCTGGGAATAAAATCTGATGAAGAAATTTTGAGCACTGTAGACCAATGCCAAGTTCAGTTGTTTAACCAAAATATAATATTTAAAGACAATCATTATCATGTTAAATTGCCTTGGTACGATGATAAGATAGACTTGGTTCCAACTAATTTTAATATCTCAGTAAACTTGGCTCATAAAGTTTTTAATAAGTTAACTCATAATAATTTACTTAATGATTATAATAATGTCTTTGAAAATCAAATTAAAGATAATATCATTGAAAAAGTTAACATAGATTTTTCTGATCAAAATGATGTTTGTAAATATAAATTTATTCCACACCGTCCAATAATAAGACAAACTGAGCAGGTTACTACAAAAATAAGACCTGTATTTAATTGTTCTCTGAAAAGTAACAAGTCATTTCCATCCCTGAATGAGGCTGCATACAGCGGGTATGATTTAATGAGTTCTCTATTGAAACTTCTGTTAGTGTTTAGAACAAATAATACTGTAATAATAAGTGACATCAAGCAGGCTTTTTTGATGATAAGATTAAAGGAGGAAGTAGACAAAAATAGGTTTACCTTCCTATGGTTTGAAAACAATGAGTTGGTAGCATACAGATATCTTACTTGATATTTGATCTTCACATCATCTTCCTTTTAATTTGCACTATAAATGAAAGTATCGGATGCCTTCCAAAATATCCAAAGATCAATGTACAGAATACTTTCAATCTGGTTTTTACACACACCATTACTATCCAGATTACCACCCACACTCTTGATATTCACCACTATGCACGAATGGGTGCACTATATCACACGTAAAGTTGCACCACACACCACCATCATACCTGTAAAGAAAGATGGCTCACACACTACACTTCACCCACTATCCCTGAGGATTCCAGTTAGAAAAATGTTAAAAAAAAAAAAAAATAATACTTAGTGAAAAAAAAGAATATTGTAAAATTATAAGTAAAAATGACAAGAAAAGCCTATTTAGAGAACTTTTATACTTCCTGCTTTAAAGATAAATAGACTTTTCTATAAATTTTGGCTATTTTTTGTATTTTTACAAGCGAATTACCCAGGGTAGATCCCGCACGATGGACAGGGAGACGGGTCCCTTCGGCCATTCGGGACCTATGGGTAAGGACTTAGATTCCCCCTCCGATGAGGTCTGCGGATACCGAAGCTCTTGTCATTGCCTGGTTCGCGGGGGTCCTCCGCCCTCCCCTACGCCGGGTAGTGGAACAATCGTCCCCCAACCCATGTGTTCTCCGATCGCTCAAGCCCCCTACGAGACTCGAGCCTGATGGTAATGGACCTTTACAACTATTTTAATACTTATACTCTAACTCAATAACACATAACCAATATCCATAGCACCACAAACTTCCATGAATAATCACATCATAATAACATAATATCGTACATAACTCCGGTCAACATATATACTAACCATAACCACCTCTAGACAACATAACCACTACCCCATCACATACATAATATAATACATACCATCACCTATCTAATATACGAAAACTATACCATAAGTACAATATACACTATAATAAATATACATCCTCCTGGATCTCCACGTATCCCTCTGCACGGAGAAGGCATATCCACCAACCCACAAAAAAAAAACATCATTAAAAATTTTTATTCACTTTATCATTTATTTTACATTTTCCTAACTAAATTTTACGCAGGATATAATATATATATATATAGGCTATGTAGTTTTTGAATGATATGGATTTGTGGCTCTTCCGAGGAGCTGACTATTACATATATAATATTATAATATGATTATAAGCCTAAAGTATATCATACTATATTATATATTATATATATATATACTATATATAATATATTCTGTATTATTTATACCATATATATATATTCACAATAACACACATATTATATAATTAATTGAGACATTTAGTTATCTTTCATATATAATATTATAGACCCACATATACTAATATAATTACCTAATTACTATATATATAGTATATATATATATATATATATCTAATATATTAACTGTAAACAAGGCCATCACCTACCACACCACAATATTCCACATTATACCATACACCTATATTACCCCCACTATACATATAAAATATATAATAAACTTATATATATAGTATATATAACATACCATATCACCCATTTATAACTATTTAATATATATATTATAAAATTTTTTATTATACATCATATACTACTTAATAATAATATATATAATATATTATATCCCACTTACCCAAAACATCACCACACACACACCTATATATACCTACATATTACTTATATATATAGTATATATATATATTATATTATATATATATATATAATATATATATATATATAATATAATTGAAATATATATATACACCATACCACATATATTATAATATATAAATAATATATATAATATTCACACACCATATATATATAATATATATACTATATATATTATTATTTATCTATATAAATATATCTATATTATATAATATATATATATATTACTATAATTATATATATAATATACATATAATATATATATAACAATATATGTGTTGTCAGCCACTAGAAGAGCCACAATCCAATATCTCAAAACTACCAGCAGCTAAGGCCCGGGGAACATCACAGTATGCTGGATCTATTATGTTAGAACCATAGAAAATGAAAAAAAAAAGAAACAACAAAACAAAAAAAAAAAACTACAGGGAAACGGAATACATTGAAGACAACAATGGTGAATATACAGGTATAAGTGCAGAAAAAAATATAAAATAAATTAGTATATAACTCAAAGAGCCTTTTAAAAACTATAGTAATCGATGAGTAGAAAAGCAGCCTATTAAGAGAACCTTTATACGTACTTCGTTAGAAATCAGATAACTTTCTATAAATTTTGTTTTTTTTGTTTTTTACTAAGGAATATAACCGAAGGGTAGAGCGCACACGATGCAGAATGATATCTACATCCCAGGCCTTCGGACCTAGAGGGGTAGAACTTAATCCCTCCCTCGCTGCAGTCTAGGAACACTCGCTACTGATATTATGTATTTCAGGAGTATCGCGGGATTCTCCTGCCCCTTCTCCTATCGAGGATGGAAAACGTCCCCCCCTGGTATCCATACTACATTGCGGTGTAATAACTCATTTTACCAAAATAATTTATATATATTACCCTAATATATACCCATCACATATAATATATACCTATTATATACACCTCATATATAATCATATATATAGAGTGTATATATAATATAAATTATTATATATATATAGTACCGTATGTATATATATAATATATAATACCATCATTAATAATAATACTAATTATATATATATATATATAATATATATATACTTATATATATATATATATATATATATAGCCACCACACTACCTATTTATATATTATACTTAATGTCCCTCTCTCCCATGCTCTCGACGCTCCCCCCATAGACATCCAAAAAACAGCCATTTTTAAAATTTTGTTTTTTTGTTTTTTCTTTAACTCATTATATTTTATATATTTTACCAGAATTCCAAAATTGTATTTCTTTTCCCTGTAGCTATTGAAGTTTTTGAGATATGGATTGTGGTTTTAAACCAGAGGACATTAGTAGAGACATATATATATATATATATATATAACTACATATATATATATATATATTATTTTTGACGAGTATTATATATATATATATATATCTATATACACTACCACACATATATATCTTATATATATATACACACACATCATATATATATATGTATATATATACACACACCTATATATATATATATTATATATATAATATATAACACACACACACTATAATATATTATATATACGTATATATATACCACATATATATATATGGTATATTAATATTATATATATTATTATAGTATATAGAATATAATATATAATATTTATATGTTATATATATATATATATATATATTTTATTATATATAATTATTATATAGTAAGTATATATATGAATTGTTATATATATATATGAAGTTATATATAATTAATAATATAATATATATATATAAATATGACTATTACTTTATAATATATATATATATAATATATATATATATTATATATATATATATCATAAATATATATATATAAAGTCACTATATAAGTAGTGAGTATATATTGCTTATACTACCTATGACTAAATATAGTATATATGTATATATATAATATGTATATATATAGAGAGACGAGCAATCCATATCTCAAAAAACTACAACAGCTACTGGGAAAAGGAATACATTGCTGGATGCTGGTCTAATTTAAGTAGCGGGAAATGGTAAAAAAAAAAAAAAAAAAATAAAAAAAGTAAAAAAAATATAAAAACAAAAACTCAAAAACTACAGGAACAAGGAAATATATTTTTAGAACTCTCGCGTAAAATTTTTCAGTTAGAAAATGTAAAATAAAAAAAAAATTATAATCATACTAAAAAAAAATTATTGTAATAATTATAGTAATGGATGAAGTAGAAAGCCTATTTGAAGACCTTTTTAATACGTTCCAATCGTTAAAATAAAGTAGAGCTTTCTATTAAATTTGTGTTTTTTTGTTTTTAAACTAAGGAATACCGCCAAGGTAGACTCGCATACCGAATGGCATGAGTTCGGTCTCTTACGGTCCTTCCGGTGACTACGAGGGTAGGACTAATTCCCCATCTCCGGGGAGGGTCTCCGGATTAACCCCGCTCTTGGTATTTTGGTATCGGGGGTTCCTCCGCCCCTCCTCCTCTGTGGAATGAGAAAACGTCCCCCACAGCCCTGTGTGTGCCCCGCTCTGCGTCCGAGCCCCCCTATATTAAGCCAGTGTAATTACCTTTACAAATAATTTAAAATATACTTATATATTGAGAATAATATATATATATATCACAGTATATTAAATAATTATAATAATTAGTATATATAATTATAAATTAATTATATATATATATATTTATATAATAATTATTATATAAGTATGTATTATAAATAAATAATATATTTATATATAATATACTTCATATGGTCCGCCTCCAGCTCAGAGACCTCCGCCGCTCCCACCCCAAAAAAAAAACAGCCAATTTAAAAATTTTTATTGTTTTTTTATTTTTACATTTTCCTACTAAAATTTTACCAGGATTTCAACAATGTATTCTTTTTCCCTGTAGCTGATTGTAGTTTTGAGATATGGATTGGTGGCTCTTCCAGAGCGTGGAGCCTATATATATAAATTAGGTTAATATCTTATATATAATATATTATATATATATATAACTATAAATACTATATATATATCAATAAAAATATAATATAATATACATATATATAAAGTTTAATAAATATATATAATTATGTACAATGGGAGAAATTTTTAAGTTATATATAACTTGTATCATAAATATATATAATTATATAAAGATAATATAATATATATTATATATATATACTATAGTACGTAAATTAAAACAAAAATGGTTCTTTATATATATAATATATTATATATTATAACCTATATATATAATACCTAATATATATATAATATATATATATATAATAATTATATATAAGTAAAGCAGCACCCAGAAACCTTGCACAATAACCACTGAGCCGAGCCACTATATTAATATAGTATATATAGTATATAATAAAATTAATTATTATAATATATACTAATTTATATATATATATAATTATAATATATTAATTAGTATATATACATATATATAATATATTATAATATAAATATATATATAGACAGTGAATAAGTATATAATATACCAACATATCATAGTAGTATGATTTATTAATATGTATTATAACTAGTATATATATATATATAATTATTAATATATATATATTTATATATTATATCCTAATAGTATAGTATATATTATTATATAAATATCTATATATATATATATATAGTATATATATATATATATATATATATATATATATAATATATATATATAAATAATATATATATAATATATATATATATATCTCTATAGTGAGTGAGTATTTATATATATATTATACTATATATAATATTATATAAGAATAATTAGGCTCAAGTTTTGTTTGAAGTCAAAATTACTTAACTCACAAAATCCTGTATTATTACCCTAACATATTTGATTAGAAACAATTTTATTTTCCTATATCAATTGTTTTGATGACTGTGTGTGAAGCTCAAAAATCTAATTTAAAAGGTTTTAATCTGTCTTTTCTTTTATTTTCATTTATTCTTCTTCATTGTAGTTTAATTTTGTCTCTTTGTGTATATCTATATATTATATATAATATATATCTATAATTATATTATAGATATTAAATTATCTTATTAATTTATAATTTTTTGTGTTTAAAGAATTTCACTCATTTGATATTAAGTAAGCTTATTTAAAAAATTAACAAATATATTATATAATTATTATAATATTAAATTATATAATATATATATCTAGTATACTATATATATATATATATAGTGATATATTATATAGCTATATATGGTATAATATGATATAGTATATATATACCTATAATAATATAAATTATATATAATATTATATATTATATATATATTATATATATATAATATATTGAATATATATATATTATATATATTATATTCTACTATATTATATATATACATAACTATATATATATAAATATATAGTATTATAATAAGTATATACTATATATATATATATATATATAATTATATTTATTAAGTATATTATATCCGGAAGAGAGAGAGAGAGAAGAGGAAGGAGAGAGATGAAGAGAGAGAGAGAGAGAGAGAAGAGAGAGAGAGAGAGAGAGAGAGAGGAAGAGAGCAGAGAAGAGAGCAGGCTAATTTATAAAGGTTTTAAGGTAAAGTTGCATAAACAGAAGAAAATCTATAGAGTTTTCGAAGAACTTTAAATTTAGAATAAAAGTTTCATAAATATATGTAGAAGGCCGAATTTTTTTTTTTTTTCATTTATGTTTCGGAAAGTATTTAGAATTTTTTTTTATTTTCCCATTTTTAGGGGGCCGAGCCGACGGGGAAAAGAGGGGGACGAAGTCCCCCCCGTCGTACACGGAGGCCGAGAGACCCCGACTCCTGCCATTTTTGCGGTTATCCCTATGGTATTCCTTTAGTTAAAAAAGAATAATTTTAATTCCCTTTAGACTTTGGTATTACTTTAACTAAAAAGGAATACCAAGGGACCACCCACAAATATTCACTGCCAACCACAGTAGAAAACTTTGTGCGTGATCTGTAAACTGGGGCTTTATCACCCAAAATATAGTAAGCAAGTCCCTGGAGGCGTATTTGAAGATCATATAAAAGTATAGAAACGAAAAGCGGTACTAAAAGTTGATAAAACTTCATATATAATATTGGTGAATTCATATGGCGAACACACGAAATAACGTAAGAAAGAAATTGATTCATAATGAATTTTATAAAGCAAATTTGCTGATATTTTTAAAATTCTATAAATATCATATATATATATATATATATATATATATATATATATTCTATATTAATATATAGTTAAATTAAATAATGATATATATATATTGCATATAGATATATTATAATAACCTATAATATAATAATATTATAATATATATACGTATATATATATATATATATATATATATATATATATACATATATTTATTATATATATATATTAATATTTATATAGATAAAAGTAAATTAATTTTCTACTTTTTTTATGACTTTCACGCTTTTTTGACATTCCCTTAAAAAATTTATATTATTTGCGATCCTTATTAAACAAAAGTTCGTACAATTTTCCTCAAATGAATTTATATTTAACCCTTATTTTTCTAGTTTTCATTTTGAACAGAAATTGTGACTCGTTTCTAATACAACTTTGACAACCCTATCATATATATTATATATATATATATATAATATATAAATATATATATATTATTATATAATATATTATATCTATATACTCACTATACTATAACTATATATATATATATATAATATATTAATATATATGGCGTCGCCAGCTTCCAAGCTAGGGGGCGCAGCTTAAAATTTTATAGAGCTCATATATATATATATATATATATATATATATATATATAATATATATTATATATATATATATATATATATATTATATATAATATATATATATAATATATATATATATATATATATATATATATATATATATATAATAAAAGAAAGAAGACATAAAAATAGAAACATTTTGTATGGATAATTAAATGATTAAATTTAAAAAAAATTATTTTATTAAAATAAAAGAATATCAAATACAATATGCAAAGTGAATCGGTATAATTCACACTATTAGAGCATGCAAAATTAATATTGATTAGGAATGTAATTGTCCCTTGGGATCAACTGCAATATTTTAATTAGAGCACTGTTTTAATAAAATAATCAATAATTGCCAAACACAAATTTTTTGTGTACACTCATCATAGCCAGTCCGTTTAAGCTGTCGTCTTCCATAGTACTTCGCAGTGAGTCTTGTCCTTTCCGCAGATACTGAAAAGAGTGTTCCTACGTAAACTGGTGGTTGGTGCTGGCTGGGGCAGTAGGTCATTAACAAACCTTTTTTGCCGACGAGAGAAGGTTTTCAGTCTCCTTTAGTTCTTCATACTCTCATTTCTTGTCCTTCTTTTATCCAAATTTTTGTACCAAAAGTTCTCCTACTAAGCCTCTTCTTCTATGCCTCTAAGTGTAAATAACTATAATGAAGCTGTCTTTTCCTTAACTCATCGATTGTTATGAGGAGCATGTGAAAGGATGTAGATAGGTCAATGCATAAGCAGGTGTATTTCAGTAGAAAACCGTAATCCCAAAGAAGAGGTTATAGAACCTAGATACGGAGTTATTAAGGACCTTCTCCAGAACTTCGTGGGATTTGTTGCTTAAATGTTGCTTCGGTGCTGGCTGCCTACCAAAAAATCCTTGGTATATTCAGATCAAGTCAAAGTTGCGCTCGCCGATTTGATTAGCTTCTTTTAAACACTTCAACAGGTGAATTTTTCTCTTCCATTATCCGATGTCTCCTAAACCACTCTTCCACATATGTTGATGATGCCTGCCGGTTTTTGCACGATATCTCAAGGTCTTGGATTGAGACATTTACAACTGCTCTAGACATCGCAGAGGTACTCTCGCGACAAATATCATAGTCTCGATGAGATGACGACGTACATGCAACTGAAAAAGCACTGTTTCGTTTTGGCGGTAGATTTTCCTTCAATGGAAAGATTTCTAATGCTTTGCAATCATTCGTACAAAGTGCTCCTAAAACACTCTGATGCACTTGTGTTGTTCAAACCATCTGGTTTGGCAGACCATCTGGTCTGATATAGGCTTGGGATGTTTGGGCATATACTTTTTTTCTCAAGTCCGACTATCGCGTGAAAAAACGGTAATAAATGTTCTTTATAGTTCCCACAGTATTGCATGATGTTTCTGGTATGTGTTTTTCCAGGTATTTAATGACTACTAGAATTTTGTTTGTGTGAAGAGAGTAAGAAAAAAGCAATGATTTTTTTCCTTCCTTTTTTTTTTTTTTTCCGCAATATTGCTTGGATACCTTCTTCTTTTCCAGACATCGTAGAGCAGCCATCGAAACCAAGCCCACGCATGTCTCGGGATCCCCCAGTTCTTCTGCGTGACAAAATCGCAAATGGCTTTCGCATAGTGTTTGCGTCCAAAGCGCTTTCCAGTTCTACAAAGCCAGTAAATTCCTCTTTGACTTCATCGGACTCTTTGTCGAAAATAGCGCAACCCTATGGAGTAAATTCTTCCTTTCCAGAAATATCAGCAAGTTTTGAAATGCTGTCTAGTAAGCTATACGGCGCATTGCTTCCTTATCTTAATTACCCGATGCTTTCCTTTATATAGTATCCACATAGAGAAATGATCTCATTCTGAAATTGAACCTGATTGGTATGTGGCAATTTTCTTCCCCTTTTCC
>JABUQX010030772.1:80000-82143 GCA_015478945.1 Trachelipus rathkii
CTGTGGTACCTATAGAAAAGAGATAAAGCACCAACATCGCGCCGCAAAGATAGAGGGTCAAGTGAACTGGAAAGTGCAGAACAGTTTATAAGCCTTTTGGCCTTTGACTCGACCCTATCCAAAAGCCGGGTGAAACCAGAGCCCCCCAGATATGAGAGCAGTACTCCATACAAGGGCGGATGAGGCCCTTGTATAGCTGGAGCAACTGAGAAGAGGAAAAAAAGTCTCGCAGCCTAAACAGAACTCCCAGTTTCTTAGAGGCCGCCCTAGCAACCGTTGTGATGTGAGGTTTCCAAGACATTTTTTTGTTTATGTTAAGGCCAAGGATGTTTATATTGTCAACAGGAGAGACGAGAGAACCGTCGAAAGTGATAGGAAAGTTAGAAGGTGTCTTAGAGAGGGAGATTTGTAGAAGTTGGGTTTTTAAGGAATTGAATTTCACAAGGTTGAGACGACCCCACCCGGAAATTCTATCCAGGTCAGCGAGAATAGAATCGGAAAGATTAAGACGAGAGGCAATTCTAGAAGTAAAAGATGGAGCAGAATTGAAATGAGTTGAAGAATGAAGGGTCGAGTCATCGGCATACGAGTGGATAGAGTTAGATGTGCAGGTGAGAAGATCATTAATGAAAAGTAGGAATAAAGTAGGAGATAAGACAGAACCCTGAGGAACACCACTATTGACAGAAAAAGAAGAAGTCGCCCCATCAACAACAGCCGATATTGAGCGATTTGAAAGAAAACTAGACATAAGTAAGCAAAGAGAAGGAGGAAACCCAAAGGAGGGGAGCTTGGAGAGCAGTGACGCGTGCCATACCCGGTCAAATGCCTTGGATATGTCAAGCGCCACCACGCAAGTCTCCCCGTAGTTCCTAAGGGCGGAAAACCATAAATCAGTAAGATAGGAAAGTATATCGCCAGTAGACCTCGAGCGCCGAAAGCCGTACTGGCGATCGGAAAGAAGTGAATGAGATTTCAGATGATCTAAGAAATGAGAGTTGAGAAGGGTTTCAAAGATCTTAGATAGAATACAAGTGAGAGCTATAGGGCGATAGTTAGAAGGATCAGAGCGGCTTCCTTTTTTCGGAACAGGTTGGACATATATATATATATATATATATATATATATATATATATATATATATATATATATATATATATATATATATATATATATATATATATATATATATATATATATATATATATATATATATATATATATATATATTTAATACAACTTATTCTTCTAGAAAATCAATTATTTTCTAAAAATTTCTTTCGAAAATATTTATTTAATTGAATTAATTAAATGTATTCCTTTTTTATAATTAAAATTATTAATTAATTGAAATTATATTTAATTTTCATCCTAAGTTTTAAGACTTTCAGTGTTTTTGACTTACATTTCTAATTTTAGCTAACCCCGGCCCCGGCCCCGGCCCCGGCCCCGGCAAAATTCCTGCCCCGGTCGGTCCCTACCTCCGATTCACTTGGCCTATTAATATATCAATGGCTCTGTAAAAAACCCTCACCCTGAAATTGTGCAAAGGATCAATGAAGTCAACATTTTGCGTTTAGTAGGCAATGAAGTCTCAATTTGCCAACTTCTTGCAATTTCCTGGGCCCCTTCCACTAGCTTGTAAAACTCTCCCCGCCACTGGTTTAGTTTGGTGACACACCTTTCTAAAGGAATGGAAGCTTCATCCAGGGATATGTCTGATTTTTGGAGTGTTTTAGAAGTGATGTTAATACTTTCCAAAATTTTGCTTTGAAACACAAGCATTAAAATGAAGTGAAAAGTAGACATTTGTCTTCTTAATACTGTCGTCTCAACTACTTCAGAGCTCTTTGTTGAAGTTAGGATGATTTTTGATAAACAGTTCAAAATATAAATGAAATTAACTTTAACTGCCAACAAGCAATCGAACCTCAAAGACCATCTAGTTGGGCACAGTCTTTTAACAGTCTTGTTGACCATGCAGGTTTCTGAAGAAATTTCTTTCAGTGATTGCCATCTTGGAAGACTCTGACTGAAATACCCATATATCTCATTAATCACATCATAAAAAACAATCATTTCTGTAATCTCCTTTACAGAATCATTCAAGACTAAGTTAAGGTTGTGATTTGCACAATGCAC
>JABUQX010030773.1:0-7500 GCA_015478945.1 Trachelipus rathkii
AGATAAATAGGGCTGTTACTTGCTAGTTGGTGGCTCTTTAAGAGCAAGCACCCTATATAAGAGGATGGAATTTAAATCTATATTTGAAATGATGTTTTATTCAACATAGTAAAATAGTAATAAAGTATAAAAAAAAACAAAAGTCCCTCTGTTGAGATACTCTCTCTCGTAGGCATTGGTAGTCACAGCCTTTTCCAGCGCGTTTTCCACCATTGCCTCTGACTTTTCGTTAGCGAAAATTTGTGATCGAAATTCAAGTCGCAGCCCTTCCTTGAAATTTATCTCTCGTGCCGGAGATTCTGGAGAGAGTATCTTGAGTGAATTTTATTCTGTTCTTAATCTTATTGTTTAATTTATCGTGACTGACATACGAAGGAGATCTCAAACGGACGTGTATATATTATTCATTTGACTAATGCCTAAAATTTGTGCTCGCTGCAATCTTAGAATAAGTATGAACATAAATTAAAATGTTTTCAAAGTTATAATGGAGTGGCGTACATACTTCCTGGCGCTAACACTGAGTGAGAAAGTGTGTTATAATAATTATACAAGATATAAAAAATTAACCTTCATTCAAATGTATACATATTTGTGGCCATTTAACAAATGCCCACAAACATATAAAACATGTCAATGAGGTAAAAAGAATAAGTAAAATACATAATAAAAATACTTTCAAATGAAAGCATATCTAATTATGTCCGAGACATAAGAAGACATACAAACATTTGAAGCAAAAATATATACATGAAATATAAATAATATTCCCAAATACGAGCATACGACGGTTCATCCGAAGACTCTAAACATATATACAATATTTGAATACATAAAAATACAATAATGTTTATATATACAAAAAATAAAAGGTGCAATTTAAACACAACCATATTTGGTTATTCCGTTAGATATAAACAAAACAACAACATTTAAAGCATAAAACTACAAACATGTTCATACATAATTATTGATATGAAAACATATTGGAATTATTCACAAATAATAAGGCCACACGACGAACGTTGGATCCACTGAAAGGTCAGTAAAGGCGTTTCGTAATGTATCCATGATTGATCAATGCGCACGTAAATAGGTTTTTCAAAGCTGTAGTTACGAAAGAAAACATTGCTTGACAAATGTAGAGACGAAGTTGCTTGAAATTAAGGTCTTAATTGAAAAAATTCTTCATACATAAAAGGGAGGGCAAGAACCATTTAGAATTCGAAAAGGAATCAAAGTTCGTAGGGGAATCCAAAAATAAATTTCTGCCCATAACCAAACTTAAAATTATGAAAGATAATCCTAATGTAAAGGAATTGAACATATGTGGGCAAGTGCTGAAATTTAGGTCTTTATTTGAAAAATTTCTCATACATAAAAGGGAGCGGTCACACAACCATTTAGAATTCGAAAAGAATCAGAGTTCGTAGTGGACCAAAAATGAGTTTCTGTCCATAATCCAAACTTGAAATGATGAAAAGAAATCCATACCGTAAAGAAGTTTGCTATGTCCAGCGATGAATCCTCGAACTGTGATAGTTGTGAAAAAGCTGGAAGACCATAATCCAAAAATTTATTAAAATGAAAATGAAGTTCAGTATTGATAATGTTCATTTGCTTGAGTCATCTTCTTGGAGTGATCTGATTGAGAATTTTAGTATTATTGTAGTTTTTCCTTTTTCTTCTTTTGTTTGTTTTTTTAGAAGGCGTAGATTGAAGTAATGGGTGTTGCTCTTCGGGATCACCAATTATATAAGGGCTGTTACTAGTTGGTGGCTTCTTTAAAGCAAGCACCCTATATAAGGAGGATGGTAATTAGAAATCCATATTTGAAATGATGTTTTTATTCACATAAGTAAAATATGCAATGAAAGTACAAAGTAACAAAAGTCCCTTCCGTGACGATACCTGTCTCGCAGGCAAATTGGTAGCAACAGCTTTCGCCAGCGCGTTTTCCCACAATTGCTCTGACTCTCGTTTAGCGAAAATTTTGTGATCGAAATTCAAGTCGCAGCCCTTCCTTGAAATTTATCCTCTTGCCGGGAGGATTTCTGGGAGAGAGTATCTTGAGTGAATTTATTTCTTCTAATTCTTATTGTTAATTTATCTGACTGATGACTGAAGAGTATCTCAAACGGACGGGTTAATATATATTCATTTTGCTTATGCAAAATTTTGCTCGGCAAAAACTATACGCAACTTACGAACATAAATTAAAATTTACAAAGTTATAATGGAGTGCTACAATACTTCCTGCGCTAAACACGGAGTGAGAAGTATGTGTTATAATATACAAGATATAAAAATTAACCTTCATTCAAATTTATACATATTTGTGGGCATTGAACAATGTGTTAAAAAAAAAACAATCAATTAAAACATTACCGAGAGGAAAAAAGAAAAGTAAAATACATACATAAAATACTTCCAAATGAAAACATATCTAGTTATGTCCGAAGAAAAGTAGACATATCAAACCATTTGAAGGAAAAAATCATATACTGGAAAAAGTAATAATCATACTCAAATTAAGAACTTACCACTGTTACAGTCCGAAGATCCTTTACGCAATTACAAATATTGGAATACATAAAAATACAATAATGTTATATATACAGAAAATTAAAAGGGTGCATTTAAACACAAACATATTTGGTTATATCCGTTAGATATAACAACATACAAACAGTTAAATGCATAAAAAATACAAAATGTTCATACATAATATGATATGAAACAATTGAATATATTGTTCATTAAATAGGCCACATCGATCGAACGGTTGATCCAATGAAAGGGTCCGTATAAGGCGTTTGTAATGTATCATGATTTGATCAATGCCACGTAAATAGTTTTCAAAAGCTGTAGTTACGAGAGAAACAATGCTTGACATATGTAGAGACAAGTTCTTGAAATTTAGTGCCTTTATTTGAAAAATTTCGTTCAAGCTGAAAAATCATTATGTGAATCAGCATTTATTCGAAAAGAATCGAAAGTCGTACGTGAATCCAAAAATAAAACTTCTGCCATAATCCAAACTTAAATTATGATGAAGAAATAAAAGTAAAGGAAGTTACATATGTGGAGGCGAAATTGCTGAATTTAGGTCCTTATGAAAATTTCTTCATATACATAAAAGGGAGGCGGTCACAGCAACCCATTCTAGAAATCGAAAGGAATCAGAGTTCGGAGTGGAATCGCAAAAATGAGTTTCTGCCCATAACCAAACTTGAAATGATGAAAGAAATCCATACCGTAAAGGCAGGTTTCTATGTCTACGATGAAGTCCCGAACAGTGATAGTTGTGAAGAAGCTGAAACCATAAATCCAAATTTATTTAAAAATGAAAATTGAAGTTCGATTGATAAGTTCAGTTGCTTGATCACTTCTCGGAGTGTCTGATTGAGAAATTTTAAGTATATTGTAGTTTTTCCTGTTTTTTCAATTTGTTGTTTTTAGAAGGCGTAATTGAAGTAAGGTGTTCCCTTTCCGGGATCACCATTAAAGGGCTGACTTGTAAGTTTGGGTGCTTCTTAAGACAAGCACCCTATATAAGATGGATGGTAATTAGACAATCCATATTTGAAGAGTGAGTTTTTATTCAACATAATAAAATATGCAATTATAAGTATAAAAAGAACAAAAGTTCTTCTCTGCTAACATAACACTCTCTCGAGGCAAATCTGGTAGCACAGCCTTTCCAGCGCGTTTTCCACAATTGCCTCTGACTCTCGTTAGGGAAAATTTGTGATCGAAATTCAAAGTCGCAGCCTTTCCTGAATATTTACTCTCTGCCGGGCGGATTCTGAGAGAGTAATCTATGCGTGAATTTATTTCTCTAATTCTTATTGTTAATTTTATCTGACTGACTGACTGGAAGAGTATCTCAAACGGACGGGTTTAATATATCTATTTCCATTTTGACTTATGCAAAATTTTGCTCCGCGAATCTTCGCATATAGTACGAACATAAATAAAAATTTAAAAAGTTATAAATGTTGTATAAACATATATATATAATAATATATATATAGTATATATATTATATATACTTATATATTATAATATATATATAATATAATATATATATATATATATAATATATATATATATATAATATATATATATAGATATATACAGGAAACGAAATCAAATTACAATTCCCATAAACTCCCATGAAAAAGATGCAAATAAAATTTATTTTATATGCATTTAATCAAAATCAAATGTAGAAAACATCCCCAACATCCTCATTTTTCAAAAGAGAATGCGGATGCGGATGTGCCGTTAAGTCGGATGCGGATGTCAAATTAGGTGCGGAATGTTCCGCAAATGCGAATGCGGATGCCGGATGTCAGTCCATCACTAATAAGGGTATATTTAAGTTCTTTCTGACCTAGCGATATTTAAGTTTAAAATCGATTTCGAATATATGTGGTATCGATTATACCTCAAGATACGAGAATTAAATCTATTCATCGAAAGTATATATATATATATATATATATATATATATAGTATATAGATATATATATATAATATAAAATATATATATTAATAAAATATAAAATATATAATATATATATATATATATTATATATATATATCATATATTACTTCATGTAAGTTATTGGAACCTCTCAAATATCTACTGTATATATAAATTTGAAGGTCATAAATTTTTACTCGTGTTTAGTGAGGTTAGGGTAGGCTTATATTAAATTTTCTGAAAAATAGAAATATTTAGATTTATCTAACATTTGTGAGAATGATTATATCGTGTTAGCAAATGCTCGCAACATTTTAGTTTGATACTAGATAAAAAGGTTGTAGAAAGCGTCACAGAAGAATGTGAAAGTTACCAAATAGGAGCAAATTTAATTTTAATTGTACTAGTAACATTGTGGCCTCGAAGTAACTGTTTTCTCCCAAATATTTTTTTTTCAAATATTAGAGTTTATTACACTGATGGCCCCTTTTAATTATGTATTTCTTTTACATAACGAAACGTTTCAAGGTAGAATATTTAGATGTTCAGTGAACAACAGTATAGATTTGGTATTATTTAAATTGGTTTATATTGTAATATATATATATGGCCAGCCCTAGAAGAGCCACAATCCATTATCTCAAAAAACTACAATAGCTACAGGGAAAAGGATACATTTTTGAATCCCTGTAAAATTTTGGTTAGCAAATGTAACAAAATAAAAAAAATAAAAAAAACATAAACATTGTTTTTTTGGGGGGAGCTCGAGCCGGCGGGGAACATAGTATATAATATTATTTGTAAAGTATTACCGGCAATTTAGGGGGCTCGAGCCGATCGGGGACAGAGGGGGGACGTTTCCATACCCGTAGGGAGGGGCGGAGGAACCCCCGCGACACCCAAGTACCAAAGAGCGGGGTCGAACCCTCGCCCGAAAGGGGGAAATAGTCGCAACCCCCGTAAGTTCCCCGGAAGGCCGAGAGACCCCGACTTCCGCCATATCAATGCGGTCTAACCTTGGGTATTCTTTAGTTAAACAAAAAAAAACAAAAATTACTAGAAAGTCTATTTATTTTCACGAGTAACGTATAAAAGGTCCCTAAATAGATCTAACTCATATTACTAAATTATTAACAATAATTTCATTCCAGCATTTTCCGCACTAAAATTGTCCCAGCATTCCAGCAATGTCCTTTTCCCGTAGCTGTGTAGTTTTTGATATATGGATTGTGGCTCTTCTAGAGCCTGACATATATATATAATATCATATATTATATATTAGGTAATATATATATATATATATATATATAATATATAATACTATAATATATAAAATATATATATATATATATATATATAATATAAATATATATCGATTCGAATAGATATCGGTATCGATAATATAATCTCGATATATCGCAATCGAAGTCAGAAAGAAAACTTAATTTTCACCCTAATATATATAAAAAAAAGTTTTTAAATATTATATATATATTATATATATATTTATAAAAATAGCAAGATATGAAATAGTGCAATATATATATATTATATAGATATAATGATATATAATATATATATATATATATATATCTTTAAATGTTATTAACTCAGACTATCATAGTGTTATGGACTTTCAAAAGTGGAAGCCAAAAATATTCTGCTGAGTTATTTCAAACTTTGATTGTATTATTTTTAATTAATTAATCTTTCCTCTCGATTTGCCAAAGGATTTTCTAAATTGGTTTGCTTATATATCGGCATACCATATTAAATAGTCAATCATTTTCTGAAAAAGTTTCAAAAGGTTTAATTTTGTTAGTAAACTTTTAATTATTATTAAAAGCAATAAGAATAAAAAATAATTAATTTAGATAGTGCTTTCGTTTTTGTCCCCAAAATAATAATTATAATTTTTGAAAGTTAGTAAAGTTCTCAATCATTAAAAAATACATAATATAAACATCAATAGAGAAGCACATTCAAATGATTCCATTCATCGGTCAAATACAATTTGAAAGATAATAATTATTTGTTCTTTAAAAACCAAAGTAAGATTATTTCTCTTCGTAATGCTTAACTCTTTTTCTTCTTTTATACTGTACTCCAATTTAGTCATTTTACAAATTTCATTTATAAAATGGAAGCCAGATTTAGGCTTCAAAAGCTTGTGAAACTATTTTTTTTTTTACCTCTAAGCGTTTAAATTTATTTAAAAATAAAACAAAAATAGAATAAAAAGTTTTAATTTATCTACATTTTAATTTGCTGTTATTTTAGGTTTAGTATATATATATATATATATATAGAATTATATATATATATATATAATATATATATATATATATATTATAATATATATATATATATTATATATATAATATATATATATAATATATATATATATATTATATATCTATATTATATAGTGATGCCGCCAGATGTCATTTTGTTTCGCATCCGCGGAATGCGATGCGGATTGCGGATGTTTGATTTTAACATCCGCGGATGCGAATGCGGATGCCGGAATGTCTAATATACTATTTTGAAATAATATATATATATATATATATATATATATATATATATATATATATATATATATATATATATATATATATATATATATATATATATATATATATAATAATATATATATATAAAGAATATACTAAAGAAGTTACCCGCATGATATCTCGAAAACTAAGATAGGTACAAGAAAACTGATAACATATATGGAATCAGCGTATGAAATTTGTATGGAAAATGAAAAAAAAATTTTACTTTTTTTTTTATTTTTTTTTTATATCTCCAAAACTACAATAGGTAGAAGAAAACTAATAACATATATGGAATCAGCGTATAAAATTCTTTTAGGGGGCTTGAGCCGACGGTGGGACAGAGGGGGGGATGTTTTCCATACCCCGTAGGGGAGGGGCGGAGGAACCCCCGCGACACCCAAATACCAAAGAGCGGGGGTTCCGGAGACCCTCCCCGGAGGGGGGGAA
>JABUQX010030773.1:10000-27500 GCA_015478945.1 Trachelipus rathkii
CGTTTTTCTTGGTGATAGTTTTCATCATTATCCACGACAATCTTTTGGTAATGGCGTGTGTTTCTTTCACACACTCCTACTGGAACTGTAGAAATTCTTCAGTGAATCTGTTACTTGATTTACTTGTAGAAAGGTGTGGTTCTGTAGATTTCGTTTTTTCCTCTTAATGGGTGGCGAATTAAATAGACTGTTCGGATTGAGTTTTTTCAACTTCAACACAAAGTAACGATTTAACATGCAAATATCCATTAAAAAAAAAAAATCTTGCTTTATAACGGAATCTAAGTAATTGCAATAGCAATGAAGGTCATAAATTTCACAGAATCCCGCAAAGCGTTTTTTCTACTCTAGTTCATTACATATTCAAATTGCTTTTTAACCGTCCATCATTTTCATTTGAAGATGGTTCAAAATGCTTCCTTAGCGTTGAGAATTAATGGTATACATTAAGAGGACAGTAAGCCTGTAAGAGGCACATGATTTTTTCTTTGTTAGTTTTCTTCAAATGGTTTCAATAGCTTAATGCAATGTGATATGATGTCATTTTTCAAATTAATATTTGGAATGCGAACTGGCGTACGAAGCAAGAAGTTCTTTGAGCAATACTTCTTTCCATCATATGAAGTATACTATTCCAGCGAGTTGGAATGTCTTTGATAACATTAAGATATGGAATATCAAGCCGTTTTTGAATTGCCTTCAACTCATTTACATTTTCATTTTCTTTTTCAGATTCATCTTAAGTATTTTTATTTTGAAATTCTTTATCAAATCTCGACAATAAACATCCACGCAACATCCGCAGGGCAAAGCGCGGATGCGGATGCGGATCTTTAATAATGTGCGGATGCTCCGCGGATGCGGATGCGGATGTTACCTGCATCACTAATATATATATATTCAAACCCAATTTTAAAAATGAAGAGATCAAGTCATTTAAAAGATCAGCTCTTATATTAGATTATAAATATATTTAATATAATGATTTTTTTGTTAAAAAAATCACAATGTCCAAAAAGTCTCTTATCACACACTAGTAAGAAAGTTGTTAAAATCACTGATAGTATATTTCATTTATTAGAGAACTTCTACTTATCACTGCCCAAATGAGAAAAAATTGGCTTGTATGTATTATTATTAATGTTTCATTGTCACCAAATAAAGTTATATGCATATTACAATACCTTTTCATATCAAACTTTGTGCATTTGTATCTTAATAAGTCAATATACTATTATAATTCATTGTATTTTAAACTAAAATGTGTATTAAATTTTATTTATTTATTTATTCTTTTTGAGATATCAGATAAACTATTATCAATTAAAAGCTAATTATCTTGAGATTTTTTCTTCTTCTTCTTCTTGTTATCTTTTGGATATTTCTTCTCGTCAAACTTTTGTCCACAAGGCATGAGAAGAAACAGACAAAATGAAGCGAAGACGCATCCTCCCAACATCCACAAAGCGTATGTGTAGCTAGAGGTTGCATCTCTTATCACTCCTGTTATATATATATATATATACTATATGATATATATGCCTTACTTATGCCTTGCTGCTTATATACTCTTTCCACATATACTGCTGCTGCTGCTTGCTGCTGCTCTTACTATACCCAACCTTATATATATATAACCTTATATAATCTACTATATATATATATGCTATATACTGCTACTGCTGCTGCTCTGCTGCTGCTTAACGCCTTATCTTACCTGCTGCTGCTGCTGCACTGCTTATAACCTTATATATATATGGGACCTATTATGTTTTTAAAGACTCCGTCAGTTATTTTTGATTTTTTTTTTCGCTTATATTTCAGTATATGATCCTAACAGTTAATTTAAGGGGTGACGGACATGATTCTAAAATATATAGGACCAGTTGGGGTTTACGACTTTCCGTCTACCCCAAATTTTTTTTTTTTTTAGCTAAGAATTAAGTAAGCCGCAAAGATATGGCGGAGTCTGGTCTCGGCAGCCAGAGAACATTTGTGGGGTGGGGTTTATTCCCCCCTCCCGGGAGATAACGGAACCCCCGCTCTTTTGGTATTTATTTATGCGGGGGTTCGCCCCACAGGGTATGGAAAACCTCTCTGTCTCGCTCAAAGTAATTGTTTTTTTTTTAATTTTTTAAAAGAAATTTTTTCATTTTTGTAATAAGCTTTTACGCTGATTCCAAATATGTAGTTGGTTTTTTTCTGTAAGTGTTGTACTTTTTGAGATATTTCATTTATGAAATTTTTTTTTTTTTTTTACATTTTGTAATAGCTTTATACGCTGATTTCAAATGTGTAATTGGTTTTTCTGTAAGTGTCATTTTTTCGAGATATTCTAATTTTTAAAATTTATTGTTAATGTAAATGATATCCTAAAGAAAACATTCGCTTAATTTGGCTGTGGCTTAAGTCCATCACCGCTGAAATTTATTGTTAGCAGTATCCTTACGCCCACGTAGTTATGTAAATAAGCGTACCGATTCAGAATTACTCACTTGTGCAATAACAATTTCTTATGACAAGGAGTTCCTTGCTATATATATACTGTAACCAATAGAAGCAACCTTATATATATATATATAATAATATAACCCTTCTCTTGCCTAACTGCCTGCTGCTATATATGTAGCCATAGCCTTAACATATACCCCCTTCTAACCCTTCATAACCATATCTTGTAGCATATATATATGCCTGCTGCTCTTATATGTATCAGCAACACTTATAACTTATATATATTAGATTATTGTAAGAGGGAGAAATATTTAACATAATATTGTTAAAAGTAGATATTTGCTTCTCTTTCTTCCTATGTTAATTAAGTAGGTAATACTATCAGCTGAGGTGAATGAACTTTACGTAACTATTACATTAAAACTATAAAACTTCACAAAAATGAAATGGTATCAAAATTCTTTGAAGTTTTTTTTTACCGATTAACGTATATTATAAATCTATTTTTAAACCTGTGTGAAAAACGGCCCTAAGAAAACATGTTCATGTATAATTTCGGCGTTTAATTGTGGAACACTATCGATGTTTGTTTTTGATATTTTCCAATTATTTATATATCGATAAAAAGTAATTTTCTTTCGATAATTTTTACGATTATCAACGATTCAATTGAACCATAGGTATATTTATACTGTGATTGAATATACAAACTAAGATTAATTAAATAAAAAAATAAAAAATATTTACATTAAATAATTAATTATTTTCATTTGCGATGGAATATACAATCTCTCTCTCTCTCTCGCTTTCTCTCTTTCTCTCTCTCTCTCTCTATATAATATATATATATATATATATATATATATCTATATATATATATATATATATATATATATATATATATATATAATATATATATATATATATATATATATATATATATATAAGAGAAGAAAGAAAGAAAAGGAGGAGGGAGGTTAGGCCTACGCCGCTTATAAATCGATCTACCCGTAAACGCGTGAAACTTTTTACGATAACGCGGTACGTATGTCCATGCCATATAACAGGTTGGAGGATAAGGCCTGCAGCATAATTACATATATATATAGCATGTATATATATATATATATATATATATATAATAACTATATATATATATATACATATATATATATATATATATATATATATATATATATGTATATATAGCATATATATATTTTCTTTGCTATATATATATATGCTTAGTATATGTATATATATATATATTATATATAACCAATAAATAGCAACAAATATGTATATATATGTATATCATGTAGCCAACCTTAGCATATGCTGCTTAGCCTTCCTTCCCTTTGCTGCTTTAACTAATACATATATATATGCAATATATAATATATAAATGTAATAAACATATACAGTACATGTGCATATGTAAACATATGCACATGAATATGCAAAATAAATGAACAAGCAAAAAATATTGCACTAAGATATTGACACCAGCCTATATATGCATATATAATAATATATGCATATACGAACCTGTGCTAAATTAACATAATGGCCAAGATATGTGCATATGTAGACATATATAACAATAACCAACCTTATATACCCTTTCAACAACAATAGCCTTCTAACCACAACCTTATATATATATTATATATATGGTATATGACGTTTATGTATTATGTACCCCCATACCGTCGTAGAGAATTTGCAAAGCTCCGCGTGACGTCGCCACACGTCAGGTTTCGCACGTTACGTATGTAGTAGAAATATTATACTGTACACGTATATACTGGGTCATGATAGGTATTTATCTTCGGGCATATATATATATATAGCAACATATATATATATATATATATATATATATAACAACCAACATATATATATATGCTACTTAGCAACGCCCTATGCCTGCTGCCTAATATATACATGCTGTATATATCACGGCCCAATATGGGGCTCGAGCGGGGAACAGAGGGGGACGTTTTCCATGCCCCACGCGACTCTTTAAATACCAAAGAGCGGGGTTCCGGAGACCTCTCCCGGGAAAGTCTACATCGTTCCCCAGGTGAAGAGACCGACCATCGTTGATCTGCCAGAAGCGGGATGCACGCATTAGTTTTAAAAAGCATTGACCTATTTTTAGAAAACTATTATTGGCTTGAAGTCGGGTCTACGGCAGGCCGGTGAATGGTTCCCCCAGTGCTCCTTCTTTGAGCCAGTGTCACCATCCCAGGCACCGTCATTAACCTTAGATATGCCATACCCTCATTACTAGAGATGCTATACTCTCATTAATAGAGATACCATACCCTCAACCTTACTAGATGTATATAACTTTATAATATATATATATATATATATACTATAACAACTATATATTCGATAAAATTAGTCATGACGTCACAGTATACGTAACGCGGAAATCGACGATATATATATCATATATGCCTTATATAATAATAATATAACCTGCATAATAACATATATATATAACTACCCTTCTTAATAACATATATAGCAATATATGCTGCTGCTGCTAACGCAACATATATATATATGCTGCTTATAACTCTATATTGACCCACTGCTTTTTCATTACGTAAAATATTGTGTTTTTAATTATTATTTTTTTTTTAATTTAAATATTTTTCTTTATTTTGCATTATTCTACTATGGTACATTTTTTTAAAATAAAATAGTTGATAATCGATAAAACAATTATAATATCGATAATTAATAAATATCGATAGTATCGATCTGATAGGATTGAAACACCTTTTCCGACATCATTCTTCATCACGGAGCAAGCAGCCATAAAGTTGCACTCTAGCGTTTTTCATATTTTGTGAAAATATCCATTTATAATATGTTGTAATTTTTAAAAAAAACTAAGAATTTTTATTTCATTTTGTAGAAGATGAGAAGTTTATAGTTTAATGTAATAGATTACGTAAAGTTCATTCACCTCAGCTAAAGTATTACCATTAAGTAATCTTTTTGACACTACTAATCTTCCATTACTCTGTTAGAACTTACACCTTTATTTTCAAGTGAAAAATCTTTATTCTCACCTCGCTAAAATTCCTAAAGCAATTCCACACGAAGCCTCGTAAGCGACGAAGCTCCAGACGGCTGGCATATCAATTCCCATTACACTAATCATGACGGTAGTGTTCAAAGCAATAGTAACACCAATTCCTAATCCCCATAGGCACATGGCTGTAAGGTAGATCTTTATGTCATTTGTGAGAGAAAATGCTGAAAATTATTGATTATATATGTAATATATATATATATATGTATAATAATAATATAATATGTATATATATAATATAATATAATAATAACCTTAACAACCTTAACATATATAACAACAACTAATAATAACTAATAATATATATATATATACAATATATGTAACTATATAACCAGCATACCAGCATATGCCAGCCTTCTTATATACCAGCATGTATCTTCTTCTTTATATCTATATATTTATACTTCTTTATATATATATGTAATAATATATATGTATATATATGTATATATATATATAGCAATAATATATATACTGTATATAACTGCTGTATATATATATATATATATATATATAATATCTATATATGAATACTCTATACTATACTATATAACTAACCCATATATATATTATATATATATATCAGCAGAAGCAATAGCAGCTGTCGTAAAAGGACCACAGTTCATTCTTTAGAGATTAGAGTATCAAAGGACCATTCCGAGGAATTTTTACTACCCTCAAAACTTTTTATGTCTTTTATTAATTACCACTCTATCACCTATCCATTCCTATGCAACAACCTTTCCAGTGGCGTAACTAAGGTCAGTTGCGCCCCCCCGTGACTTATTTTGTGCGCCCCCTTTAGTCGTGGACCCGGGTGGATAGAGTTTTTGGAACTTGAATGACCAAAAATGTTTTCTTGTTCATATCAAAGAAAAATCACATTAGCATTACAAAAGAACCAGAGTGTATTACAATGAAAAAAAGGTTTTTTATATATATAAAAGAGATGCGCATTTTTAAAACACTTTTACATTACTGTTGTTGGTAAAGTAAAGCAAAAACTTACTAATAAACAATACAACATTTGTCATTACTTTTTAACTTTGACATTAATAGTCTTCTAAATGCTCATTAATCCCTTCGTCTCTTTGCATCACAAAATGTTCGCACTAATTTCTCCATTGCAGTGCGCGAGCCCGATCATACTCTGTGCTAAGTACAACCGTAAGGTTAAGTGAATTGGTTGTACTTAGCCCGATCATACTCTGTGATAAGTTCAACCAATTCACTTAACCTTACGGTCGCCATGGTACTTCTCAAATAACTTTTTATTAGTTTTAATTTTGAAATCTCCCATTGTAGTGAATGATGTAAATTGCTGGGGTGAAACAACGATATAAAGCGCTGTACACACGTCTGGAATACTACAAGACAACATATTATTTTCCAATCATAACGATATTCTGTCACTTGTATTTTTGTCATTTTGCCTTCTTTCTTCCCTTACCTTTAGCAAACTGGTGCCACATTTTGCCGCTAAAGAACTTGTCACGTCGGCTTCATATTTTTTGTAAAACTTGTCAGCAGACTCCATGAGCTCTTTATCTGTTTGTTCTGTAAGGGCTGTAGCTCTCAAAAAGCAAAACATCTGTTTCACCATCCTCATACTCTGGTACCTCCGATTCACTTGGCCTATTGGTATATCTAAAAAACCCTCACCCTGAAATTGTGCAAAAGATCAATGAAGTCAACACCTTTAGAAAGCACATCAAAGAAGCTTTTGCTTTTGCGTTTAGTAGGCAATGAAGTCTCAATTTTCCAGCTATTTCCTGGGCCTCTTCCACTAGCTTGTAAAACTCCCTCCCCGCAACTGGTTTAGCTTGGTGACACACCTTTTTAAAACAGTGGAAGCTTCATCCAGGGATATGTCTGTTTTTTGGAGTGTTTTAGAAGTGATATTGATACTTTCCAAAATTTTGCTTTGAAACACAAGCATTAAAATGAAAGGAAAAGTAGATATTTGTCTTCTTAATGCTCTGGATAACAAATCAATAATATTGAGAAAGTTTCCAGATTTACTATCAATATATCGGGTTAAAAAATATCGTATTTATAAAAAAAAAAAAATATAAATATATATATATATATATATATATATATATATATATATATATATATATATATATATATATATATATATATATATATATATGTAAGGAGAGGAGCCCTGACGGAGGAGCATCAGGGAGGGCAGGAGGAGGGGCTTTCGTTATGGGTTTCGTTGAAGAGTGCTCATCCCTCTTGCCCGCCGTGCACTCTCTCGGCTCCTGCGCCCCGCACCGCGAGCCTGCAGGGAGCGTTATTTACGCCATGAACCTTTCCCTACGTTTTCCGTAGTTTTGAAAGATGTCTCTGCCAATTGTAAATGGTGATGCATGGAGAAGGTTTGAACGATGTACCTCTTACGAATTCTCCCGTTTTTAATTGGGGTAAATAACCGTGTAGTTCTTCAATGTCTCAAATCCTCAGTGTGGAAAAACGTGTCGCACGAGTTCTTCTCAATGTAGGAGGTTGTGAATGGAGGAAGTAGAGGAGTTGTGTCCATTGTGATAGCGATAGCCTAAGGAAGATGAAGTAACAATTCGATAGGCAGAAAGAGAATGGGGAGTGAGTGAAAGCACCCTATTTCTGAGATAATACTCCACACAATGGCATATAATGCCCTTATACAGCGCAAGCAGCTGGGGTGCCGTGAAAAATTTTGTAATTACCTCAGAACATCTAACCCTTTAGAAGTTTGCTTAGTAAATAAATAATGTAATCCTTCGAAGAGAGATCACGATAGAATAAAACACCAAGTATATCAAAGATTTAAGAAGGTTTAAGCTGTGTGTTTTTGAAAATGTTGGAGATGTGTGGTGTATTGTGTCGAGTAGAAAATTGTTTTGAGACACTGAAAACAACATATGTTTTCTCTATCCCAATCAATGATATGAGAAAGGTCAGAAGTTAGTTGTTCTAAAGTCGCCCTCATAACGATGGCTAATTGCTGTTGAGTGGGATATATTTCGAAGTAAAAGGAGTAAGGAATGGTGGGGTAGTCTTTATAAGAGTGGATAGGAAACAAAGTGATAGATAGATCATTAATGAAATGAAATCAGATAGAAGATCACAGAGAGAAGGATAGCAACTCAACATAGAAGAGTTTTGAAATCAATCCTTGTGTCAGATTCTATCAATAGTCTCGATTCACCAAAATGCTAAAGAACAGATGACCGAAAGTCAAGGAGAAAGGAAAGATCACAAATAGAGCTCTCCTTAAGGAAGTCTTCCTGGCGATAGGAGGTAAGATTATAAGATTTGAGATATTCCAAATCTTTCCGATAAGAATAGATTCGAAAACTTTAGAAAAGGTTCTGAGGGTAAGACAGCAAGACAACAGAGGGTTGAGTTGGGTCCCCCTTTCCAGTACAGATTGAATTGCCTCACGCTTTCAACGAGAATGAGAGATTGAAGTTTAAAGCCATAGACGAAAAAAATTAATAAGACAGGTTGCAAGATCAGGTGTACAAGTTGTAAGAATCACATTTGAGATACCGCAAGGATAGTTCGCTTTCTTATTACTATGTTCATTGTAAGAGAAATTACATCTTTAGAAGAAATTACAATACGGATCAGGAAATACTGCAAATGAGCTGAAAGAAGACCAGATGGAGAAGAAAGCATAGTTCTGGGTGGTGTAATATTAAGTTAATGGAAAATGTTTATGAGAAGAGTTCAGCTTTAGCAGAAAGTAGGACAGCTGTGAGTCCTGCAGAAGAAGCAAAATTGAAATTGCATATTTTCGAAAAAAAATGTTTGAAAGAGAATGATGAAGAAGAAGAAGCAGAAAGATTATTGTATTTTTAATGGATAAAATATATCTTTGTGTTACGTGTGATAGATCTAGCATGATTTTGGTATGAAATTAAAGATCCTTCATATTGAAAACAACAATAATTCATGTAGGCATCTTGCCTGCAATTAATAGGACAAGAACAAGCAGAACTAAACCAAAGTTTTTGAGTTTTAGTTGAGGAGAAAGAGAGAAGAATGTACTCGACTTTATTCCAGAAAGAATTATATCGGTTATTCCCTTTGCGCATTCAGAGAAACCCTTTCCTCCGAAACGGAAATTATTCCATTGGAAATTGAAGAAGTATGACCTCAAATCCAAGTTTGTGGTACCGAAGTGTCAATAACGTCTCCTAGCGGTAAACTGGGATTTTACCTGCGGAATAATTGAAGAAATAAAGCAAAATACAAAGATAAAAAGCTGATAGAAATTACCTTGAGTAGGAAAGAGTTTAAAAGTAAAAGGAGAAAGTTTGGATGCTAGGAGAAGGTCAAGAATGTCTGGTTCATCTCCGAGGCGAACGATCAGGGATACGGATAGAGACCTGAACAATCTGCTCAAAGTAATTCTTGAAAGAGAAATGGAAGGCACGTTAATAAGGTTTTCTTAAGAGCTAGAAAAAAGATATTGGCCTTGGTGGACATTGAACGGACTCAAAATGATGATTTGAGAGAGGGGAGAAGATGAGAGCATGAACTCTATTTTGGAATTTAGATATTCAAAGAATTTAGGACAATCATTTGAGTTAAGTGGTACATAAACAGAATAAATGAATTTTGTCAAAGGTAGAGTCGAGAGAGAGGGGATCCTAAGAAGAGATGAGATGGAGAAGAGGAGACAGAGAGGAGAAGAGAGAGAGATAGAGAGAGAGAGAAGAGAGAGAGAGAGAGAAGAAGAGAGAGAGAGGAGGAGTGATAGAGAGAGAAGAGAGAGAGAGATGAGAGAGAAGAAACGAGAGAAGCAGAGAGAGAGCATTTGAGAGAGAGAAGGCGAGAGATAGGAGAGAAGAGAGGAGAAAAGAGAATAGAGAAAAAGTGAGAAGGAGAGAGAGAGAGAGAGAGAGAGAGAGAGAGAGAGAGAGAGAGAGAGAAGAGAGAGAGAGAGAGAGAGGAGAGAGGGAGGGTGAGAGAGAGAGAGAGAGAGAGAGAAGAGAGAGAGAGAGAGAGAGAAGAGAGAGAGAGAGAGAGAGAGAGAGAGAAAACTGTCCTCCTCGGGCCAGAAGAGAGGAAGAGAGAGAGAGAGGAGATAAGAGAGAGAGGATGAGAGAGAGAGAAGGAGGGAGCAGAGGATTGAGACGGAGAAGAGAGAGAGAAGAAGAGAGAGATAAGAGAGAATGAGAAGCGGGAGCGAGAGGATGACGGAGAGGGAAAAGAAGAGAGAGAGGGAATATATATATCATATACTATATATTAAATTTAAATATTATAATATATATATATATATATATATATTATAGTATATATATAGATAATGAATATTTATATATATTATATATATATATTATATATTATATATATATTATATATATTTTTATATAATATAAAATATATATATATATATTACTAAAGAGGCAACAGCGTTACGATTCACGCATGGGTGGGTTTGGGGTCAATGTCAAGAACCCCCCCGGAATTTTCCCAAAAGGTGAAAATTTTTATGTTACAGCTGTCTCATTATATAAATAGTTTAGATATATATTTATATTATAATATATATGATCATATTATATATATAACTATTCATAATATATATATATATATATATATACATATATATATATAGAGGAAGGAGATGAGAGGAGGGAGAGACGACGAGGAGAGTGCAGGGGGTCAAGGAGGCGGGTTTTTGATAGACTTGAGAGATAAGAAGATAGGATTATATATATTATTATAAATATATTATATATATATTTATTATTATATTATAAATTATATAAATACATTATATATATATATATAATTATATATTTATAATTAAATATATATATATATCTTACTATCTTATATATATACAACGGGCGATATCGGTCTTTATGGGGGTTTTCTGGCGTCTAAGGGAGGTCCAGAGAACCCCCCCCGAAAATTTCCACATGATCAATATTTTTATTTACAAATATGTTTCTGATATCATATCTATAATATATCATATAATATATATATATATTATATTATCATAAATAATATAATATATATATTATATATTATTATTTAATAAATCTATTATATATATTTATTAGTCATTATAAATTAATACTAGAGAGAGAGAGAGGGAGAGAGACGAACAGACAGAAGAAGAACGAGAAGAGTACTCTTTAGCGATGAGAGAGGAGAGAGAGAGAGAGACGAGGAGAAGAGAGAGGAGAGAAGACGAGTGGACGACGGAGGTACATTCAATACAGTCCGATGAGAGAGAGAGAGAGACGAGTTATGTGTGATGATAAAGAGGAGAATATCACAGGAAGGAGGAGGAAAGAGAGAGAGAGATGAGAGGAGAGAAGAGAGGGGAGAGAGAAGAAGAGAGAGCGATAAAATTAGAGACGATGTAAGTGAGAGAGTGATGGAGAGAATGAGAAAAACGGTAAGAGACAGAAAGAGGAGAGATAACCAATAAGACAGAGAGAGAGGAGCGGAAATAATATATGGAGTTAAGAGATGTGTGAACGTCACTGACAGAGAAAGAGAGAGGAAAAGGAGGGAGAGACAGAGAACAGAAGAAGAGTAGTGAATATGATTTAAAAACGAGATAATAAGCGACAAGAGGAACGAGAGCCCACCCGAAGAGAGAGAGTAGAAATCAAGCCCACCTCGATGCTGGGATCAGTAAGGACAATTTGTGAAACGGCAGGAGGTGGCTGTGCCAATTAAATCCTGTGAGTGTACATGTACAAGTGGCTAAGTCTTGAGTGACGCTAGGGTCCTTAAAAATTGCAGTATGTTATCTAACCTTGACATATTCACACACATACCTAAGGACACCACACGACACAACACACACCACAACACACCACTAGCACAACATATAGTAGTGAGAGCTCATGGCTCTGATTAAGAGGTTAAAATCTAAAGGTTCCAATTGTGTTCCAGGCAATGGACAGATCTTATGGGCGGTATAGTGGTGAAAGAATGAAAAAAGAAGGAAGACGTATAGAGAGTTATTATTGGTGTGATAGAAAAGGGGTAATGAAGAGAATAAAATGAAAGTACGTTGAGATGTTTGGTCGTGTGGTAAAGAGATGAAATGGACATTCGGTTGGTATCTCGAAAAAAATCCTTCAGGATTTATATTTATATTAGAATGGTTGGAACCACCAGGCTGAGGGAGAGCCTAAGAGACAGTGGATGAGTGCCGGTGAACAGTAATAGTCGTGAAGGAGAGTAAATGTGAGTTTTATTTACCATAAGGCCGAGTGAAATAAGGGCATGAATCAGGAGTGAATGTGGCTGGAGGTTTTGTGAGTAGGGGTACATTGTTGTAGGAACACTCCACTGGCTCCAAAGTGAGTATAATATCATTTATGAACCCGTTATGTCAGTTGAGATCGTAATTATACTCAATCTTACGTGAGGTAGCGTCGTCGCCCGGTCCCATGATCATTAGGTATAGGACTTTTCTGTTCTGTGACGACGCTTCTACTGAATTAATGGTACAGAGGGAGGGCGGTAAGGCTTGGCTTTTCTTTTACGCATCATTGTGTCATACCTCTCTAGCTGCTTTCTATTTCCGTATGCTTGTTAAGGCGCTCCTTACTCCAATCTTGGGAAATAAAAACTCTTAGGTGAAGAAAAAAAGAAAAGATATAAAGAAAATGAATCCTATATATATATATATAATATTAATTTTACGAATATATATATAGTAAAAATTATATATATAATATATACTATATAATAAAAATAATATATATATAAAATATAGAATAAAAATATAATATATATATCTATATACTATATATATATAGTCTATATTAATATATATTATATAGTATATATTAATATATATATAATATAGTAAATATAGTAATATATAAGAAAGAACCCATATATATATATTTAAGTTATATTATTATATATATATATAAAAGAGAAAATTCTTCCCAAAGTAAAAATATCAGAAATAGCAAACTGAACAACTTTAATATATAAAATAACACTTTACCTTTTTCCCACAAAATATGCATTTAAAAAAACTAAGGAAATCTTTTTGGCTTTCACCACTGACCCCGCAAAGAAAGAAGCGAGATTACATAAAAAAGGTATTAAATACAATATCAAAATTAAGTTTTGTAACTATGTTAAGTAATTATTAGACAACTTTAAGCCATATCTTATAAAACACAAAATGTTTGCAGAAATCATCTAGTTTTTATAGACTTTTTAAGCCTTACCTCACAGCTTGCTGTTCTTTTAATGTTAAGTTTGCGACAAGGACTCCTCAATGTTCCTGGTTCTGCTGCGGCAAAAGAGGTTCCGGATTCTGTATCACCTCTAGTGGGGCTGAGGATTTAGAGTGTGTGACGATGGGACTTCTTTTTCAACAATTGAACATGGAGAATCTTCTTGGTTACCTTCTACTATCTCAGATGATATTACTTCAATCCTATGAATTTCAGCTAAAGGGAAAAGCGACATAGTAGTAATCTATTAATATCCATATATAATATAAATATAGAGATATATATTATATATATTATATATATATATATATATATATAAATATATAGTATATATATATAATATTAACTACGCTGTTTTACGTGCTTGTCATTATGCAGGGGGTAACACGGGGGGGGGACACAGGAAATCGAACTTTATAATTTGGGCTTTCCCAAACCAGCGCAACCAACGTGTTCACATTGAGTTTTAATTCTGCCCCCAGTAGATAGAACTACCAACTGCGTACGCGTTGAGGATTATGAACCAGCGTCCTCTCGAATGAGAGAGACGCGACTCAACCTCCTGCGCACGAGGCGTCACTATATATATATATATTATATACTATATAGTAATTATAATATAATATATTATATATAATATAATATATTATAATATATAATATATTAATTATAAATATTTATTTTATAGTATATAGTATATATAGTATATAATATAGTATATAATATATAATATATGATATATAATTTCATCATCATCATTATCCTCCCTTTTTATAATAATAATTGGGGGTAAGGTACGTGACATGCATCTGAAAAGAGAAATTAGTAGAAGAATATGACCAAGAAGGCGAAAAGAAAAGAAGCCCAGCCTTAGCCACCCAATCTATACCTATAAGTCGAGAACTAGTCGCAGTCTAGAAAATCCACCCTAGAGCTTCTAAGGGACCGCGAACGGACCCTCCACTATGGCAATTATCAAGTTGTAGGTCATCTCCTGCCCAGGTGCCACAACCATACCCCGCTTCACAATAAACCCCGCCAATCACTCCTATTTTGCACCTTTATTCTTGCCTAAGCCAAACTCATATTTCTCCCCAGACATTCCATTTACTAACTCAATCCACTTTTTCTTATAGTCTCCCAGTCGGTCGATGCCCAGCACACTCACTCACCACTAAACATCCCTTAACCAACCGACTGTAATTCATCCTTTCCACATCCAAACCATCTCCAACGTACTTTCAATTTATTCTCTCATTTACTCCTTTCTTCACACCACCTAAACTCCTCAAATACGTTCAGTCCTCATTTTTATCAATTCTTCGCACACCTAACACCGCCCCTAAGATTTCCATCGAGAACACATTGAACTATATATACCTCGCATTCCAGACCATAGTCTCACTACTATGCATTAACACAGGTAGCAGCATACCCTCATGTAAGACCCTAGCGCCACTCAAGACATATAGTCCCTTTTACATCCACAACATTTAATTTGCCACCAGCACCTTCCTGCCATATCACAACTTTCCTACTACACTTTGCTCATCCATTCCCTTTTCATCCAACATATATTCCTAAATATTTAAACTCAAACACCTGTTCCAGGCTGACCTCACCATCTACATAACTTTCACACCAGAGGGACTATTTCCTCAATCACAACCATAACCTTACCTCTTATCTACGTTTACTTTCAAACTCCTCCTTTTACACACCTCCACCTCCATCCATACACAAATTGAATAACCAAGGGGACATAACACATCCTTGCCTCACTCGGCTATTAATATTAAACCAATCACTTTCTGACACCATTCTATAATTACAACGCTCCACTATCGTCACACATACTTATGATCCAGATCAGAAGCTCTACCACCAACAACAAAATACCAGTATTACTAACCCTGCATAGAGCTTCCCTATTAATTTCCTATCATACGCCTGTTCCAAATTCATAAAACCTTAATACAATTCATTCTTGCTCTCCCTCATTTTGTCAATCATTTGTTTCAATGTAAAGATTTGATCCACACACCACTCTCACCATCCATAACGACCTTGATTCTTCACGCAATCCAGTCCTTCAGTCACATTGTACAGCACTCTTATCGAGCCAATAATACAGAGCATATTATCTTCCCGTACAAACACTCCAGATAAACTAATTCCCCTAATAATTCCACAGTTCCCCTTATCTCCCTTACCCTTATATAAGAGTACTATTACTGCTCTCCTCCAATCCCTCAGAACTATACCCTCTATAAACGCTTTATTGCAAACACAACTTCCAAATCATCAATCAATCACCATCTACCTCCGTTCTTATCATTTCACCAGTAATTTCATCTATATCTGCAGATTTGAGTATTTGAAGAGTATGGTCAAATGGCGGACCGCATCCATACTCCTCAATCTGAAACTCATAATACGTCTTCCTCTTTGGGTGGTGATGGTGGTGAAGAGTATGGTCAAATGGCGGACCGCATTCATACTCTACTTCAATCTAGACACATTCATTAACTACTTCCGTGCCTTTAGTTGGTTAGTGGTGAAGAGTAGTGGTCATAATGCTGGAACTCGCTAATCATCTACTCTACTCTAAAATCTATGATCACTCATAACGCCTGTCACCTCTATTTGGTGTGTAGGTGTATTGCGTATAGTAAAAACATAATAAATTGAAATGAAATTCTTTAAAAGCGAAAAACAAAACACCTACGAGTCCTTTGTTAGCCTTAACTTCAAAAAATATTTAAATTCGGAAACTAATTAAATAGTCGAGATTTGCTCTTCAAAAATCTAAAGTATTTTTTTGTTATCTTTTAAATTTCTCAATTAGATGTAATAATTATTACATCTAACTGTCAAGTATAATTTACTTAACCTCAGCAACTAATTTTACTATATAAAAATAAATACTTCTTTTAAAGGAACAGGTGAACAATAAAAAAAGGTATTCATTTAATTCCTCTACTCATCTTCTCTTTCTCAATTATCCTAATACTTACTATCAAAATATTTTGAACCAAACTGGGCCCTAAAATATTCCAATGAGAAAAAACCACATATAAATTGTTTGATAAATTGACATATTTTCAAGAGTTGATAACTTAAAACCTACAGTGAATTTTTTTTTCTCTCCTTTTCATAAATAAAGTGAATCAAATAAATAGTTTAGTGTAAAATTTAATAAAAACCGGCAAAAACTCACAGGGAGGATGACTTCGAAGAGTTCATGCTGACAATTAGATGCAAAAATGATCAATTCGACTCACCAAGTTGATATCGACCAGTAAGATGAGTAAAACCCCTTCCGAAGTGTGGTAAAACACTTGTAGGTATTGTCCCAATACGAGAAGCACTGTTCTATTCAAAAAATCTCTGGAATCAGGCCATCACTCTAAAAATAAAAGTGAAAATTTTAAAGTAAACACTATAGTTCCTTTCTTTTTGTTTTGAACAACAGCGTTTTGCTGCAACTTTCCGTATTCGTAGATTCATGCAACATAATTATCTTCTTTTTGTTGAACACCACCTTTCTTGTTGAACACCACCTTTTTTCTTTGTTGAACACCACCTTTCTTCTTTGTTGAACACCATCATTCTTCTTTGTTGAACACCACCTTTCTTCTTTGTTGAACACCACCTTTCTTTTTTTTTTTTTTTGGTTAAACACCACCTTTCATTC